>CAXKVW010000913.1:0-40118 GCA_964058825.1 Carex arenaria
TGTGTCTCGTCATTGAAAATGAATTCAATGAAATTAAGGTACTATCAACACAAACTTATGTTCTAATCTCAAATTTTTATGTAACTTTAGAATCACATAGTTTGTTGTTGCCTAAATTTTTTTGTAGGCAAAGCTAGGGAAAAGATGAATCTTCTTCATAGTTGCAATACTTCATTTTATAAAAATGTTGTTTATCGTGTGTCTATTTGTGCTCTAAAAGAGCTACACAAACAACACATGAAGGCAAAGTTGGGTACTATGAGTGTGACTTGCAGTGGGCAATTTACAAAAACTATGGGTCTTTCATGTGCTCAGAAAATAATTAATTCGAGAAATGAGCCACTGATTCTTGACTTGATACACTCATAGTGGCGGATTGATGGAAGGACTTTGAGTACTAATGATGATATACGCAACGATGACCATGATGATGGCCTTAGTGTCCTGCTTGAAGAACTTCGCACTAAGTATCAAGAATGGCTGACTTCTAAAAAAGAGAGCACTTGTGAAAAGATAAAAGAACTTCTAAATCAATCTGATGTCTTTTTCGAGCCTAATACCCGGCCTCCTAAAGGCCGTCCACCAAAGCCAAATAATAAGAGAAATGTGGTAAGTTCTATACGACGAGATCCTTCTAGTTTTGAGTTTGTCGAAGCATCCCGTCAGTGCAGTTCAAGTAAAGGAATTGATCATGGAAATCATGCACATGGAGATGCAAATTTATTTGATTTAAATGTAAGTTCCGATATGTGGGAATAAGTTAACAAATAAGCTACATGAACATGTAAGAGTTGAATTTTGTTGGGTTTTAATTTTTATTTGATTAGGTATTGGATTTATTGATATTTAATTGTATGTGAAATATGATAGAACAAATTATATTCCGCTACTATAATTGTGATAAACTGTTATATGTGAAATGTTTATTATTATTGAAGTACAGAGAGTTTAACAAAACTGACTGGCCATCAGTTTTGATTATTGATTCATAAAATGAAAGGTATATCATTTCTTCTTTGACTGATCACCAAAGAAGAAATGAATAACCTTGATAACATGAGACTATAAATTTATTTTTGTTTATCTATAGTAATGATAATTGAGTAGCGCAGCGGAAGTGTGATGATTTTCAACTAATCATTGTATTATTTAAAATATGCATATTGATTTAAATTTTGAGGACGAAATTTTTTTAAGGGGGGAAGAATGTAACACTATGCAAAAATGTGAATATAAAATTGATAACTGAAAATAATATACAAACTATCTGAATTTATTTTTCAGTGACTAAGTAATATTTAAAGAATATATATTAATTTTTCTGAACTAATTAGCAATGATGAATAAGTTACTTTGTGTGGTTTATTATCAAATCAATAATTTTAAAATTATGTTTGATTGATATCAGGTTAACTCACATGTCTAAAATATTTTGGAGTGAATATTTGAAAATTTGAAATGGAAATTGTATGAGATATAATGTATATAGAAATATAGGATTGAATGCTTGATGCATGTAATATATATATATATATATATATATATATATATATATATATATATATAACATTCTTTTAATTACTTTTGGACTAATTTGCAAAGTTTGGAAACATGAAGGTTAAATATATAAAATGACAAACTTAAAATAAAATAAAAAGAACTAAAGCACCACCGTGGCACTATGGCCACGTGGTCAATACTGGATGCTCACCCTTATATGTTCTCAATTAGCCTTCTCCCGTGATTTTTATTCATGCCCACCATTTAATGAAATTCACCAACTCCGCCCACCAAAACTAAATTCTATTAAAATTATCCAAACCAGCTATTTAATAGCTTGTTCCTAATTTTAAGAACCGGCTATTAAATGGCCAGTCCCTAGTTTTTTCTTTTTTTTGGAAAAAAGTTATAAATTATTTTTTTTTTATTAAAGTTTTAGATATTTTTGATATGTTTCTTTGAAATTAGATAGAAAAAATATATAATTTAGTTTAAAAAATATATAAGGACTGAAATATTTCATTGTGTGTTGTTATTGGAAAAAAATAAAAATTCTTTGAATCTGAATTATTGATCCCGGTTCAAAAGTCACTTCTAGGTAAATATAAAAAATATTATGGTATTTTTATTTTTGAAAAATAAAAATTTAAGAAAAAAAATTGTATTATGTCTATATCATTAATAATATTAATAACATCATTTAAAAAAATAAATCATTAATTACTTAAAAAAATTGCATTAAAATGATTTGAATTGAAAGTTATAAGACAACTGTTTTATTGTATGTATATATAGTATATGGATTCAACATTGTAACATAAAATACTTTGTAGTATAGTGGTTAGGATGTATGACTCTCACCCAAGGGACGCGGGTAACCCCCAGTGGCAACAAAAATGTTTTTTCGCGATTCACAAACAAGAAATGGACCAAGCTCATTTAGTCTTAAATCGGTATATTGATCTCTCCATTTCCGACTGTAAACCTTTGTTTGAATTAGAAATGGATTTCGTACAATTCGGAAGTATTGTCTAACCTAGTTGTATAAGATCCAAAATAATGGTTGGGAAAAAATGGTTCTTTGGACGGTTGTGATTCGTTTGGACCAAAATATTGTCTAACTTAGTTGTATAAGATCTGAAATAAACTAAAGATGCATTGTTTTGCTTTGCATCTCCCATTTCCACTATACAAGATCATTGTTTTGTATACATCTCCAAAAGATACATTTAAAAAATCTCCAAAACAATGAAAATAAATAAATACGTTTTATTTTTTCAAAAAAACATATCAATTTTTTTTCCAATAACACACAGTGATCTTACATGGCTTCTAATAAACTAAATTATATATTTCTTTCTATCTAATTTCAAAAAAACATATCAAAAATTTCTAAAACTTTAATAAAAAAAAATAAATAATTTATACTTTTTCCAAAAAAAAAAAAAAACCTAGGGACCGGCTATTAAATAACCAGTTTGGGTAGTTTTGATAGAATTTAGTTTTAGTGGGCAGAATTGGCGAATTTTATTAAATGGTGGGCATGAATAAAAATCACGGAGCCTTCTCTCTTGCGTTAAGAAAGAAAACAAAAAGAAGAAAATAAAGAGAAAAATGAAAGTAGAAATTAAGAAAAGGATGAAAGGGTGAAACTCAGTGGAGGGGGCAAAAGGTTGTGTTACTTCTTATTTGATCTCTGAGTTGTGGTATTTTTTCTTATCCTCATTCGTTCAAGTATGTCTAGTTATATTTGATGGAAATAGTCATTAATGGCTCTATTCTTGTCATCTAAAATGTAATTGGACAGAGAGAATATTATGTGTGTGAGATTCATTTACTGGGCTATAAGGTTTAATTGGTAAAAGTGATTTTATAGGATTTACTTAATTCATGTGATTTTGTTAATTAGATACTAATTTACCTATGTATGTTAACATAGGCATAGACCCTATCGAACAGGAATTGGCGGGACCCTCTGAGGCTATGAAACTAGTGATAGTTGATCATCTACGTACTTTACATGATCAAGTGCGAGGTTATTGGATTAGTCTGAGATTCACTACTAGAAATTAAATCGTAACTCGCTGTGCATTTTGAATATTGGATTGACTGCATTGATTGAACTGTTGCATCATATGCATAGCCCAATGCAATTGAAACTGAATTATAGGTAAGTCTGTTGACTGTCATGTTGATATTGTTTATCAATTGGTTGATTCTTATTGCAAATGATTAATTGAGACCACAGTGATTGAATTAATTGAATATTGAATACTATAATCCTTGAACCTCCATATAGTGGAGAAAAATGATTAATATATCGTAAAGTCTAGCTAGCTACTAGACTTTACTCCAGGGCCCTTATGCACATATGGTGAATGGCCCCAACTGAACCCAATACCGGTTGGGTAGGGTTTAGGGTTTATCAGCTAAACTGAATTTAATAGAAATTTATTCAATTGAACTTAATTTAAAGGGAAAATTGTTATTTGCCACTCCAAAATCTTCAAATTTGAAAAATGCCATCACGAAACTATAAATATGAAAAATGCCACTCTAAACTTAGTTAATTCTTAAATTTGCCACAAATACACAATTTTTATACTTTTTTTTTTATTAAAAATTAACTGAAAAATATAGTTTTGAGATACATATAATGAGGGGTCTGAAGGGTATATAGGGAAATACGGAAATACATATCTCAATTTAAATACTAAGTTTTGAGATACTAAGTTTAAAGTTGTATTTTTCATATTTATAGTTTTGTGATGGCATTTTTCAGATTTGAAGGTTTTGGAGTGACAAATAACCATTTTTTTCCTAATTTAAAAACATAATGGCTCTGCCATGACCATTAAGTTGTTTTAACCTTTAAATGATGGGATTGGGTTTTGTCCAAAGGGGTTTGGACAAAGCCTCAACCAAAGACAAGCTTAGAAGTCCAATTTGCATTGAGATTCGTGCAAACATATTTAAAATTTAATAAATTTAAATGGCCTCAACCAAAGCCACCCTCAATAAAAGATGGTAGATGAAATGCACTTATTATATTCTTTTTTTTTTTTTTTATGGTAATCAACAATTGTTGACAACATATATATTGATTATAAAAAAATTTATTTACATTCACGTGCTCTAATCTAGTGCAACTATCTAGCTCGCATCAATAGCCATAATAAGCTTACAAAAATCAGAATCATCCCCACCCCCTCTGATCCCTCTATTGTTGTTGGTCCCAAAAATTGATATCGACCGTCGTGTCATTTAATAGAATATACACTGGCTTGCTCTTATTGGCGAACAATCTCCTGTTCCTTTCTCTCTAGAGCCCCCAGACCCCTGCCTCCCAAACTCCTATTGGCTTGCACTTATTATATTCACCTGTCATATTTTGTTTGGAGAAAATCAGAAGCAATTCTACTATAGTTGTGAATTTTAGGATAATGGTTCTGATAATTTTTCTTTGAACTATCATGATTTTATTTTGCTACAATCTAGCCGTTAACCTCTGGTACCAGTACCACCAAGAGCAAACCTCCTTCACAGGTACCAGATGGTACTGGTACAGTATAATGGTCCTTATTCAGTTATTTTTTTAGCATCTGATCAATGTCTTGTAATTCACTTCCAATGCATATACTAATTTTCAAACCTATGATATTTTACATGGAGCATAATGCCTTATTCACAGGACTAAATATCTTTCTCTGTTGAAAATTTCAAATTATTGTCTACTTTCTCCTTTTGATTTTGTTTTCCTTTTGAGATTATTTGAAAGGGGAAAGCAACCAAGGAAAAATCACATGAGTTCTCTGAAATGCCAAAAGACAAAAGCAGAGTAGTTGACCACAAGAAAAACAATAACAACACTAAAGATGAGTTCTTTGGCCACAACAGTTCTCTAAAATTGGTTTTAGGTTCTATGTTCTCACTAATTCACCATTACATTTATTTCTTACTGACATGCACATCTTACACTAGATAAATATGATTATAATTACCCTTCTACAAAGGCCTTTAAAAAATAGCAAGAGCTAAGAATAACCCTTTAAAAAATACTATAACCTTGAAGCCTATTAATTATCAAATTATATATCAAATGTGAACCCCAATTTTCCTCAATCCCAAATAAGCCAGAAACCTCCAGGAAATTAGCATTATGAGCATTATGATCATATTATACTCCTTGTGCTTGAAGCCGACCACCTTGACTTGAGGTAAATCGGTCATGCTGCATGTCAAACCTGGTGCACACTCGTATAAATCTGTCGGTGCGAATTGTGTGACAAGAAGTAGCTTGAAAGTGTGAAAGGTGACAGAAAGGTACTTAATCCAGGCAACAAATGCAGGTACCTTTTGCACGAAAAACCCACCAACGAGCATGAAGGATAGCATGAGAACCGATGAAAATGTAACTGCCATTCTTAGATCCATTATGAAAGCACCTATTGCGAGACCGAGGCCTTGTGAAACCAAAACGGTAGCTAGCGTGATGAGGAGGAATTCTATGTAGCTTAGCACAGCCGGTTTCAGACCACCCATCCAATAGGTGATGGTTGTAAATAGAGTTGGCAGGATTAGTTCCATTGGAAGGTCTCCTACCAAACGAGCGGTGAAATATGAGGAAAGACGGTACATGCGTGAGGTGCGTTCTTTGGCTAGCATCTCCCGCTCTTGCGGGAAGGTGAAAATGGCCTCAGAGATAGGGGTGAAGTTCCAAAACCCTACTACAAAGAAAATTAGCCCGACCTGTACCAAACGTTTGATTGGTCAAATTGTTAGCTTCTTACTCAAAATTCTCTAATGACTTCACATTACATTGAATTCAAATGTACTTTTGTCGAAAGAAATGGAGAGAAAAATAAAAATATATATACACCTGATCTTGGACATGATCTTGAGATTGGAACCATAACATGCCAGCAAGAAGAGAACTGACAATAACTTGAGTAATCTTGAAACTATTGAAAGATTCATGCTTTCGTTCTTTTAGACCCCTCTCCAGCAGCACTGTGAACTGGTCCCACCAGCTGGTACACCATTTTTCCGTATTGTTGTCTGGTTCATTTTCCCTCAATGGCGTCGTCACTTCTTCCATTTCCTCTTGCACCAAGTTTTTCAGCTTTGAGTTATATGCTAAAACCAGTGAAGCTCTGATTTCCTCTCTATCATGCACTGTTTCATCAGGAGAGATACCTATATTTCCCAAAATATTAATTATAACTATAGTATATGACCCGTAGTCTCGTACACAATTTTCTGGCATTCAATTTCAAGAAAAGAAAAAAAAATCTTAACAAATGAAGCTCATAAACATAAATGAAGGCATGCACGGGTGCATATATTAGTGCATCTGGTTCCCATATATTGAATTACACATATAAGCAAAATTAAGTTCTTGAATTCACAAACCATTAGCAATGTCAAGAAGGAAGTCAGCCGGGTTCATCGGTACACTTGGTGCATAGCCAACACTTGCAATATAATCCATAGCAGAGGAAGCTTTTCCAAAGTATATTGGATGCCCACCCGATAAAATCAACACCTTTTGAAACATGTAAAATATGCCGCTTGACGGTTGGTGTATGCTCATGACCACTGTGCGATTACCCTTTGTCAGATTTGACAATGTTAACACGATCCTACCAGCCGTAGTTGAGTCCAGACCGGAGGTGGGTTCATCCAAGAAGAGCAAACTTGGGTTGATGAGCAACTCTTGACCAATGCTAACTCGCTTCCTCTCTCCACCAGATACTCCACGCTTTTCTGAATTCCCGATTATGCTATCCCGGCATGCTGTGAGGCCCAATTCTGTCATGACAGCCTCTGCAATAGAAGCCTTCTCCTTCCTAGGAATTGTACTGGGAAGTCGAAGTAGTGCAGTGTAGAGAAGGGTTTCAGTGACAGTGAGATGAGGATAAAGAACATCATCCTGATATATTTTATGAGCATCGATCAGTGTTAGCCTATCTGATCATTTATAAAATATTTTTTTTCATTTCCATATATTAATATTAACTAAAAGAAAAAAGGCTACTGAAAGAAAAACTATCTATGGTTTAGGTAGAGTATTTATGCGGAGACACGGATTATATAATATATATGGTATAATGTGTTATTGTTATCAGCAATCTATATTCTTTTGCCTTCATTATTTTTTTTTTTTCATTTGAATCTGTTACTTGAGCATCAGTCACAAGTGTAATATTAGATATATACAGATTGCATGTCAGAAATTTATATAATGTTAGTACCTGGGTCACAAATCCAATGCTACGGCTGAGAGAACTTGAGAAAGGACAGCCGTTGAAGGTAATAGTGCCCGTAACTTTACCCATACCAGATGTGTTACCAGTTGAAGCGAGACGGCCACCAAGTATTGTGAGAAGACTGGTTTTCCCACAACCTGATGGGCCTAGCAGTGCCAGCATCTCTCCAGGAAGAACAACACCTTTCATTAAAAATTAAACTTTTTTATTACAAATCCATAATATAAAATAATAGATTGTTCATATGAAAACAGCAAATTGTACTGATTTTATTACAGTTGATCAATTCATCAAGCTGATCCTTTAAGAAGGTACTGCTAATTCATATGTTACACACAGTACTGGCACGGGACTATTGTCAGTGCATATGAAATGGGTTTCTTTCCTTTAAAAATAAAATAAAATTAACATATGTCAACCTTAATTAACTCTCCTAACTCTTAAATATATATAATATAAAACCTGAAACTCCATGAAGGATGTTGCGAGTATCATCCTTCCGGCCACCACCATGCGCCTTGTTCTTAATCTTGTACACGACATCCTCGAACTATATATGGAAAATTATCAAATTGTTTGAGATCAATATATAATCAATCTTTACCGGTGGCTCTTCATCGCCATATCTATTATTTTTTTTAATATCATAATTCGTATATTTAAGAAATTAATGAATAAAATGCATAAAATATTAGAAAGTGATCTTATAATTTGGACGAACAATAGTACAACAATCGAAGATCGATGAAAGATAAAAGAAAACAAATTAGAGATAATTTAGCATACATACCTTTAGCGTTAGGGAGCGTTGTGGCCTGGAGAAAATGGGATCACCTCCTACCATTTCAGCCTCCATCATCTTGTTCACTTAAATAATCACTCTCTAATCTCACAAGAAAAATGGCTACAGAGAAATTAAGAAGGAAGCAGTACATAAATATTTATATATATATATATATATATTTTTTTTCTTATGGTTTCTGTGAGTGCGTGAGTAAGTGTGGAATCATGACTTGTGCAAAATAAAATCTCCTATTCTTCTCCCTCTCCACCTCTTATAAGAGAGGAGATGGCGATGGACGTGTGTTTCTGTTACAGTGCATCATTGTTTAGATACGCAGATAGCAAATCTTTTTCTTTTTCTTTTTTTGAGTGGAAACATATTTTGTTTGTGTTACTGCCATTAGTGCCATGAATGTTCCCTTCCATTAATTTTTCTTTCTATAGATTTTGTTCTTTTTTCCTCTCTACTTTCCATGTCGGTTCAATGGAACACAAAATTTGAGTTTAGATCCGGAACATAACATATGTTTCGGCACGAATATTAAAGGGATCCGGTGTGTTCTACATCATGCTAGATTGGTCTGGATTCTGATCGGACGGTCTGAATGTAAACTCAAAATTTGAGTTACTTCAGAGGATATGGTGTAATTTTCTTTTACCCCTGAATGCATGGTTTTTCCTAATTTTAAGTTTTTTTTTGTTAGCCTACGGATGTCAAAATTTCTGAAATAACAAATGTTCTCTTGAGGACTTGCTGAGCCACAAATTAAAATTCTGTAATTAATGTGTCTTTTTACTAAATTTTCAATGAACCATAAATTTTTGTAGCTTATTGTTGTCTTTTTTATTCTAATAGGAAACAAAAATCTTCCCAACTAATAAAAAATTGTTAATTTGCAAGTACATAAACAATTCAAGCATTAATATATTACAGAGGTGTGCCAATATATCTCAAAGATACGCATGTTAATATTTGTCATACGGCTATATATTAATGTTTCAATATCGCAGTGCTACATCATATCTTTTAGCATAAAGCAACACCAAATTAAAAACTTATAATAATAAATGACATTAACATTTGTGATAAATATCAAGGTATATATCAATCAAACCAAAATAGGAAAGATTAGACCAAATCAAATATAAAAAAAATAAAATAAAACAAGTAAATTTCAATTTGTTTGATTGAACTGAAAAAAGAAAGATTAAATTGAACCAAATATAAAAAACCAAAGTAATTAAAAATTTCAACCAAACCGAACCATTTAAACCAAAAATCCAAATAAACCAAATCCAATGAACACCACTAATCACGTACGCATTGCCCAATTTATATATATTTAACATAATTTATTTATTTAAATATTTTATCAACAGAATTTAAATTAGTATTTTTCTATTTAAACTCATTTATTTTGTAAATATTTCCATTTCTTAGTTTAATCAACAAAAAAGAACGATTAATTTTAATAAAAAATGACATTTTTTTTCTTTTTCCTTCAACCTCAGATTGTGGGTCATACCGTTAAGATTCATCTCTTTTTCTTGTTAATATTTCTTGATTGCTACATGTATTTCCAAAATTTATACCATATAAAGGATCACAACTACTCGTTCTTTATAGTTTCATCCGTGCAACTTGTTCCGTGTAGCCTTCTGTGTACTGATACTATTTTTGGCTTTAAATGGGTCAGGATAACCTCTCTCCCGCAGGCACACACATGATCACCGGAGAAATGGACACAATTATCCGCTAAATCAATCGTACGGGACGACAGGAACGAGTGCGTATCCTCTGAGATATCTTAGTTTTTGCGTGACCGACGTGTTCGGTGCCTATTCGGGGCAACGAAGGGGACCAGTATTATTTGAGCTTTGAGATTCGTGGAGAACGTATTTGAATGATTGAGATATATTAAAAAGTCATGCAAAGTTTGAGATATCTCAGAAGATGCGAATTCGACAGGAATGCAAAGGACCCGCTTTATCCTTTCCAGTGCAAGGTGCAATTATCTGTGACAGTGTAAAACGCAGTTCATGCAGCTGTATATGCGGTCATATATGCGGCTGTATATGCTTATTCAGTTTGATTCTTTATGAAAATCTTAAT
Source organism: Carex arenaria (assembly GCA_964058825.1). Lineage (NCBI taxonomy): Eukaryota > Viridiplantae > Streptophyta > Magnoliopsida > Poales > Cyperaceae > Carex > Carex arenaria. The sequence goes on from CAXKVW010000913.1 coordinate 10,666, forward strand.
GCAGTTCTATATACACGATTTCGCATGAAAATATCATATTTTCAGTTTAAAGAAGCATTTTGATTTTTAATCATGTAATTATTTGCAACTGGCATCATTCGATTCTATCACCGAGTGTCAATTAATTAATTGTTTGCACCTGGTTTAGAAAAAAATTATTTACATCTGGTTAATTTAGTGAGTTACTTTAGGATCAATGTCCCTACTCAGACCCAATTCTGATATGCTCAGACCCAATTTACTGAATGATTTTAATATGCTGGAATTCGATATAATTGTTTTCTCTGACATGTGACACAAGTTATTTTTAATGGAAATATATATATTGCATGTTTTGAGTGGAAATAAATTAATATGTAGTTTAAAATCGGCATATATAAGTCCGCATTAAAATCCGCATATGCAGCCGCATACCGAATATGCGGTATGCAGTGACCTTCTGCATGCATAAACAAAACCGCATTTTACAATATTGATTTGTGTACTGTCAACTTACAAAGCAACTGAAATATATTGATGCTTACAAATAACATTTAATGAACAAAATTATGAAATTTCAAATTTACAATGCAATTGAAATATATTGATGTGTATAGAGTTCATAACTTCCTATAAGAGAAGATGACTTGTTTGATAATGTCAGAACTTTTCCTTTACGGAAATAAATCTGCTGCTACTGCTTTTCCAAATCCAACCATTCATTTGTTTTAAGATTCGTGCATAAAAAATAAATGTCTTTGAAATTCGTGCATTTAAAAAAAAATTTGAAAAAACAATAACCCTGCAATTCAAAATAATCACAGCAGATTCTAGTAAAAGCAGAGCAAAAAAAAAAATATATATATATATATAGTATTATGCAATCTTTATGTGGAGCTAGATTGTTACCTTGTCGACCATTTGACCCGGTACGGTTTTTGTCCAATTGCGTAATGCCACGTGGCATGTTTGAAGGGAACATCTCCATTTTGTCGTTTGACTTCAAAATTCCGTACCGCTTTCGTTAAAAAAAAAATATATATATATATATATATTGATTAGAATCACATGACCTTGCGATCCTGTAGAATCACAGTATATTTATTTCTATATAACCCCCTCCAAAAAAAAAAATGATAATTTAATAGCTTGGGCTACAATTCATTAAAGCATCGATCTTGACTTATCAACTTCCATTTGTTGACAGACAACAGTCAACACCAAAGACAAATACAAAATGTGTTCTTTTCGCTGACTATACAAAATATTTAATTAATCTACCCCTTTGAATGTATACATATGTAACTCTCTCTCTTCATAAAGCACCAATTCTAATTAAAGTTTCTTATAAGGTATTGAAGAGAACAAAACAAAGCGCGTGAACAAACAAAGAATGTTACACGTTCAATTCTGAACTTCATATATATATACCCTTCCTTTTTTACAATGGAAAAAAAAAATAACAAATTTACATAAAAATAAAAATAAACACAAACAGAAGGAATAATTTGCACTTTGTAATTTATTATCATAATTAACAAAATCTGGAGACATTAATTAATTTTCGATGTTCCAGCTATATATATGCTCTGCTACTTGTTATTAATTACCAACAATTGAAAGAATGTGCTAACTAATTATTTGAATTTAAAAGACGAAAAATGCGTCCTTTGAATTAGCATTGCATTGTCGACTTATTATACACGCCCTTCTTCTTTATTCTTTTAAGCTTTTTGCCACAATGTCTGCAGTTGTAGCCACCAGGTCTGACAAATTCCTGTAATGACAAAATAATATAAATAATTCAGAATTTTGAAAAGCACAAACATGCATTTTTAACTGGAATGATATGCTAGGAATTAGGATGCATGCACAAATATTAAAACGCATGTGTTTGTAGTATATATAATAATTACAAAAACAATAATTGTATATTGTTTTCTCTCTCTATATATAACATAGTATGCATGGCTTTTTAGTAGAATGCATGAAAAATCCACTTTCTTCCTCTCGCTCTCTCTGCTTTCTATTATCATATATATATACATATATATATATGAACTATGCTCTATTAACAAAAAATAGTAAGAATGCTATTTTATGATATGTTACTGTGTGATATTTTGCTGTAGATGTTGAATGTAACAGCACCCTTCTATATGAAACACACCTTCCATATGAAACACAATGCAATATTTTGCACAATGTTGCACCATTAGAAAGACAGAATTTTGGTGGATATGACCATTAATTTAAAAATGTGACCTAGAAAAATAAGGAGACTCATGAACCATTAATGATTCCAAAATATTAATAAATTAGAACTGAATGCATGTCTATATACTCACCCTGTGTTGGAGTCGAATGTGAGCCCGACGGTGTATTTGGCTTCTTGCAGTGCCATTCTGAACCGTTCGATCTCCTCGGGTTTAAAGAGAGGTCCACATTTTACATCTGCTAGGAGCAATTGAGACGGTCTGATATCATAAAATATCGGTATAATCTTCTTCTTTCCCTCGACCAACATGGCCAACTCGTGTAAACAAAAGCACGAATCACAGTAACTAGGAGAAAAGATAGCTACCCCAACCTTACACTCCTTAATGCCCGCATCGATCTTTTCATAAAGCTTATCCCCAGGCTGCATTGTTTTGTTGTCGAGGAATGGCCGAATGTTCTTTTGCACTAATCGGTCGTACAACAAGCTTGCTATGGTACGTTTTGTGTCGATTCCCCGGTGGTTTATGAAAACATCATAAGGCGGAGTGACAACAGACTTCGGCTTAGGCTTTATAACCTCGTGCTTTGCCGGTCTCGGAATGTAACGTGAGACGGTAACGCTTCTGAGAGCTCTGCTACGGATAGCTGACATGTTGATTAGAATTTGTTTTTAGATAGCTATTTAGTGTGGTTGTTGTTTAATTGTAATGTACAATGCCCGGGTTATGGAGACAAGTTATGGAGGTATAGTGATGGGAGGATGCTTTATATAGATGCGTGGGGATCATATCAACAAAAATAACGAGTGACATCAGAAGAAAATTATTATTAAAGCGTGCTTTTGAATTAATAACACGTCAAATTCAAGATTTGATTTCAACCAGATTTAACAGTTAAAATTTATAAAATTAATTTGTATTCATCTTGCGACTTGTAGTGAGGTCTGTGTTTGAAAATTTCAAACTTTTTTAGGGGAGCACTTCATTAGTAAAACGGGAATAGTTGATTTGTATGAAGAAGAGAGAAGTTGCATGTAGATCTTCGTATACTGATTCAAATTCAAGAGCTTCCTCTCCGGCAACAAAGAACCCTTCAAAGACGAAAAACCTTTTCTTTTAAATATTGGGTTTTACATCATATAGGACCTCATTGTGTATGTAAGCCGGGTATAATATGCTCAACGAACAATATTGCTTAAAGTGTTCCAGGATTTGGCCTTAAATTCTAAAAAACATAAAAATAAGTCAAACTTGTTTAAAGTGAGAAGCTAGAGGAAAGTGATTGTTCAAAAGAAAATGATTGATGAATTTATTACATTGATAAGTGGATACTATGAAGGTTCATCAAATCATAATAAACACTTAATTTTTTTGTTTACTTTATTATATTGTTTATGAAATCTATTAAACCCTGTTTATTATATTGTATATACTAATCATATTTATGAAACCCATATATTCATTAATTATTTTATTTAATTAACACTTTCTTTGTTTAAAAAATACATTAAATGGGTATTTAGTACTATTATCTTAAAGTTTTTAGTTGAAAATTTCTAATTCTGTAGTCGGTTATATGACATATTATTTAAAAGAAATTGAAAATGACAAATCTATTTCAATTAATTTCGTAGGCAAATATTTCCATTCCAATAATATACAAGTAAATCGATGCCTGACCAATTTGTATAAACATTACATATTAAATATGTTAGTTTACTAATTGTACTTTATAACAAATAGTGGCTTGTTGGGAAATGTTCAACCAATTACATCCAAAAAAATATATAATATATACAATATTGAATTCGATAAATATTTTACAAATTAATTATAAGAGAAATATACTAACACTAGAATGGAAGACAACATCAGTGGCAGTGTGTCAGAATATCAAGAAAATATACTAATGCTTATGACATCATCAATGATGTCTTCCGTACACTAAATATAATAATAAACCATCATTGATATTATTATTATTAATTATTCACAAACAACATAATCTAGTCATGATAAATTTAATCATCTACATGAATAAAAAAATTGCATGATGAAAAAATATCATTATCTAAAAATTATCCGGATCCATTCATTCATGGGAAGACCGGAAGAGCAGCCTTATCCCTTATGTTAGTCCGGCGGCATATTATTACAAAAGAAAACAAAAGAGAAAAACCACTGATATGGATGCATCAATTTGAAAATTGACATGACAGGACTTCCAATTGTCTTGTGCTCTAAGAACTCGTAGGAAAAGTAAAAAGTCAAACCCACAGTGTCACCGAGAAATATTTGTGGCCAATTTGAATTTAACCGTTCATCGCCACTCACCAAGAGATACTGTTTATTGGTAATTGGAATTTAACTAACACTGTTCGGCCACATAGTATTCACGTGGAAAAGAGAAAAAATTAGTTCAAACTATAGTTAAAAGAAAAAATTTAGTTCAAACTAGTTAAGGTCCTATTCGGCCATCATATATACTGAATTTTTTTTTTAACGTAAAAAGTAAATTCAATTCAAATCTTACACCTACGTCTATTCTCAAATGGAGACTGAACTGGACCTAAAGGATGTCAAATTGTCAATTATATTTTTTATCGTTTAATTATCTGATTTTTTTTCTTGCACAACATAAAATTTAAATAAAAAATGAAGCATATTTGTTAAAAGAAACTAACTTAAAATATAAAGAAGAAATATATGTATAATATGAACTATTTTGTACCATTCCACCAAAAAAAAAGGAAAATAAATAAGATTTATTATATCTTATATACATAATTTAATAATATAATATAGTAACAAAAGATTTATACTTATCTTCTTCTTCTCATCATCTTCACCTACACCAAATTGATGATGCTCACAGGCGACTATTGAGTATCTACATTCCAGTAACTTAAATGAGTTTCTAAATAAAAAAAACTCTTTCATATTTCTGAATCTGAATTAGAAACAGCCACAATATTTGGTCGGATCTCGATTGCGTCTCCAGATACCGGATCTGACGAATGCATGCCATTACAACATTAAACACCATGCTTGGATATCTAGGTTGTATACTCTTTCAGAATATATGCAAGTCGACTGTAAATCACACAATTTGATCGATTACAGAATCATGCATGATGACTCATTTAATTAATTAACCTGAAAATTATAAATTATAATTTTCATAATTAAGTACAGTGTTCATTATAAATTATATATTTTTTTTGGGATAAAAAAACTTGCATGAAAAGACAGGTAATTACTTGCGTCATCTCTAGAGACTGGAACAACATATGACGCAGCAAAAAGAATGCCTGTTGAAAATTAGTCCGGATACATGTCTGAGTCAAAGGTTCTGAAAAACAGCTCTGCGTGGTCATTCCCAAATTAGAAATGTCTAAATTAACAAAAACAAATGATCATAACTATATATGTTAGAATTGTCTCACCTACAGACTAATTAAGTAGCTTGCCATACAAGTTTCGTACATTGGCAGGATGGACTTGCTCTAATATACTTAGAATTGAAATTTTGAATTAAACTATGGAGGAAATTAATCTGGAATGAATTCAACGAAATGTTGAATTAATCATGGTTGGTCTTACAACACTGTTCATTCCTTTCGCATGTCACAAATAAATTTATCCTATTACCTTTAATTAATTAGATGTGTCAACTTTAGCAGTCAGACAACTAATTAATATATAGATATACTACAGCGATAAATTAATCATTCAATTTATTTTGAAACTAATTGAACTTTGAATATATATATATATATATATATATATATAGAGAGAGAGAGAGAGAGAGAGAGGGGTTGGCAAATATCAAATCGATTGTTTCTGAAGTCCCGTGCAACTAAGTCATTTTTCAATTTTCAAAGTCCAAAAAGTCAATTCAAATCGTTAGATGTAATATCTATATTAAAATGTGCTTAGAGACTAAATTTTATATTTTTTTATTTTTTTTACTATTTATTAAGCCACTTTGAAAATCATTGAAGAGAGAGAGAGGGGGGTTGGCAATTATCAAATCGATTGTTCCTGAAGTCCCGTGCAATTAAGTTATTTTTCAATTTTCAAAGTCCAAAAAGTTGATTCAAACCGTTAGATGTAATATCTATATTAAAATGTGCTTGGAGACTAAATTTTATATTTTTTCAATTTTTTTTACTATTTATTAAGCCACTTTGAAAATTATTGATTCAACGGTGGCTTTACCAAACAGTAAAACCAGAAGCCACTGTTGAATCAACGATTTTTAAAGTGTCCTAATAAATAGTAAAAAAAAATTGTAAAAATTGGTCTCCAAAAACAATTTAATATAGATATCACATATAATGGTTTGGATCGACTTTTATTACTTTGAAAATTGAAAAAAGACTTAGTTGCACGGGACCTTAGGAACAATCAATTTGATATTAGCCAACCCCTCTCTCTCTCTCTCTCTCTCTCTCTCTCTCTCTCTATATATATATATATATATATATATATATATAGATAGAGAGAGAGAGAGAGAAGGGATTCACTTTTTGGTAACACCAAATTACACTCTACATTTGGATAATATAAAAAAAAATAGTTGCACTCAACATGTTGGATATATTAAAATATGCTTGCAGATCAAAATTTACATTTATTTTATTTTTTTTACTATTTATTAAGATGAGTACAAAAATTCAACGGTCTGAAAACATCGATTTTGTAAAATACTTAATAAATAGTCAAAACTTTAAAAATAATGTAAAATTTGGTCTCCAAGCTAAAATACTTAATAAATAGTAAAAAAAAACTTCAAAAATAATGTAAAATTTGGTCTCCAAGCACATTTTAATATGGTGATCATGTTGAACGGTTTGGATCGACTACTTGGATTTTGAAAACTTTAAAAATAAATGGTGTAATTTGGTGTCACCAAAAAATAGTGTAAGTGGATCCCTCCATATATATATATATATATATATATTCTATTGAAACTAATTATCATCTTTCTAGTATTTACACACCATAAAAATAGCTGAAAATTCAATTTTCTCAGTGATAATCCCCAACAATATTTATATCCTCTGTCATTAAATTTACATCAAGATCTGCACATAAAATCAATTGAATGACTAAAATTTATCTTTTTTTTTTTCAAAAATATCAACAAAAAACTGTGTACTATTACATGCATGCAAAAGATAAATATTTCACTAAAAAAAAAAGATAATAATATCATAATAAATGATTAAAAAAATTGTAGCATTTGATTGCAATAAAATTGTTAGCATTTGATTGCCATGCACCTACAATTATTAGAGAATTTGATTGTCTTCATATCTTCTCTCGCAATCGAAATCATAAAATTTCAATTAAACGGTTGTAAATCATTGTGTAGTGTTAACTAAGAATGATAACATATAATTTATTCATCACTTTTGTATATTGACTCCGTAAAATATTTTAACAACCAAAGAATCTCAGTATGGCATGATTTTATTTTTATTTTTAATTTATATGGGGTCAATTGTGAATTTTAGATAAATCAATATATTTCAAGAGTTAGCTTCTCAATATTCTTTAGATATTTCTCTTAGATTAAATTAAAAGATAAAACAAAAAATTCTATAACAAATAAAGACAAATTTAATTTTATCTTCAACATAAATTCCTATTTCTGATATGAAATTCTGAAGAAAGCTTCTAATATAAAATAAAAGGATTTTATTTCTTTTTTTTTCCTCCGTATCTCTTTGCTCTCATGACTTCTCCATTATTCACCAAGGAAAAAAAAAAAAGTGAGTGCGTGGAAGCGTGTTCTTATGAAATAGCTAGGGAGAAAAAAAAACTAGGAACTAAAAATTCATTTCTTTTGTTTTTCTACTGATTATGAGCATTTAGGTATTATTCTGTGTCAAAATTTAGTTAAAAATCTCAGCGCGACTTAAGAGTGTAAAAATTTATTAAAGTTGAATGATTATTCCATTCTAGTGTGTGTGTTGTTTGTGTGTACATATATATGAGGAGGGGTTCCAATATCTCAAGCTTTTCATACCATATCATACCTCATATTCTATATATTCATTTTTATAGTTCAAATTGTCGATCCGAACTGCTCATTATGATATCCATACTAAAATATGCTTGGGATGAAACTTTATAATTTTTGAATTTTTTTTACTATTTTTTAAGATGGGTAGAAAATCACAATTTTTGAACGGTCTAGAAATAGTGATTTTGTACTTATTTTAAAAAATAGTAAAAAAATTATAAAATTTCATCTTAAGGCAATTCAGATCGATATTTTGAAATTTAGAAACGAAGATATAAAATATGAGGTACCATGAGGTATGAAAAACATGAGGTATTGGAACCCGAAATTTTTTAGTTGCCACTAAAATAAATTCGAATTAAGTAAAAACCACCAAAACCCAATTAATTCACAAAAGGCCACCCACGCGGATCCAATCCACGCGCCAAATTGGACTGGTGCACGGATCCAATTTGTGCACCAGTCCAATTTGGTGCGCAAACTGGATCTGCGCATCAATCCAATTTGGTGCGCGGATTGGATCCGTGTGGGTGGTGTTTTGTGAATTAATTGAGTTTGGGTGGTTTTTATTTAATTTGGATTTATGTCACTGGCAAGAAAAAAAATTCCTTGTTGGATCCCTCCTCTCTCACTCTCTCTCTTTCTCTATATATATAGAGAGAGAGAGAGAGAGATGTTGGCTAATATCAAAATATTTGTTCTGGAACCGTAGTACAACCAATTGGTTTTCTGATTTTCAAAGTTTAAACAATCAATCCAAACAGTTAGATGTGATATCTATATTAAAATGTGCTTGGAGACCAAAATTTACATTTTTTTTGAATTTTTTTACTATTTATTAAGCCAATTTTAAAATAACTGATCTTAATAAACAGTGAAAAAAAATTGGATCATTCAAAACAGTGATTTTAAAACTGTTTTAATAAGTAGTAAAAAAATTTCCAAAAAAGATAAAATTTGAACTCCAAGCATATTTTATTATAGATTGAATGTTGAATGTTTGGATCAACTGTTTGACCTTTGAAAATGTAAAAACCGAAATATTTGTTCCACAGCTTAGGAACAAACGTTTGATATTAACCAACCTCTCTCTCTTTATATATATATATATATGATTTTGGTGGCATTCAAAGAAACTTTATGAAAAATGAACTTCGCAAATTATGTCATCCCTGACGGTTATAAAATGCCAAAAACAATTTGTATAACAATTGGGAGTTCATCAAAAACCTTCAAACCTTACAACAACAACAAGAAAAAAAAAATTCTTTGAAGAAAAACTAAAAAATATTTACGTACCCGGAATCAACAAATGGCTAATTCAATTAATTTTTCCACACTTCCCGGTCACTTTTATAACATTTACCAAAAGAATAGACACATAAGTTGTTCTTTTTTGAGAGAAGACTGTGCACCACAAAATAAGAACTCTTGGAAGACTGAACACATCCTCAGACTCTGAGGTAACATAATATTTCTGTTTGGATCTGGACCATGTAATCAGAATCTAGATTCTGATTGGATGGTCCAGATCCAAACAGAAATATTATGTTACCTTAGATCAAAGATACGAATTTATAAAGAAGTAAAGAACAGACATCAACGGAATCCGCACTATGATTCTATGTGGAAAAATTTTGGAAAAAGAATTGCCTCTAGATAAAGTAAGAGTTAGTAGTCCAATTAATTAATTTTTCTATGCTTAAGTCATTTTTGAAACATTTACTGAAGGAATTGAGTTACCAGGATGAATTGGACTTGACCTGTTTTACTTTTAGTCGTCGTAGAAATCAAGGGTAATAATGTAATATATTATATAATCCAAGAATGGTTTTGGATGGTTTATTTACGTACGGCACGTATTAATTAGTTTGATTAATTCAAGTTTCAACATGTGGTCATAGCCGGTCATGTTGGATTGTCTATTTCATTTAACTCTTCATATTGTAGGTATATCTTCTGTGTTAAAATTTATAGTTCAAACATTCAAACACTCAAATTTAAGTTTGACCCATTTTCATCGGATTCAAATTTGAGTTTGATGGATTTTTTTTCATCGGATTTAAATTTGAGTTTGATGGATTTTTTTTCATCTGATTTGTTTTAAAATTTGTACTTATCCATAACAATATTGAAGCACTATGTATGGATCTTAAAACAGATTGAATAGATATATTTGTGTGTACATCACAAGTAAGAAAATTAACCATTTGATCTTACTGTAAAAACACACCGTTGATGTTTACATATTGCATAATATTGCATATTAACCACAATATGTACACACTATTTGATTTGTTCAATATGTATACATCACAAGTAAGAAAATTAACCATTTGATCTTACAGATATATTTGATCACAAGTACATCACCATTTCTGTAGTCCACTTTTAGATTTGTGCACGCAAGATAAGTACGAATTTTGATGCAAAAACACACGCATATTGAAGCGACATGCACATATCTTAATGTAATACGTGCTGATCGGAATTTCTTTAAAATCCGTGCACATTAGATTAGAACGAATATTTAAGCAATGCGCGGATCTTAATGCGATGCGCACGGATTGGACGGTAGATGAATCCTTCATATTCAAATTTTTAATAGTCAAACGGGAAAAAGAAAACAAGTAACCGTGCGACAAATATTTTGTCAGTAACAAAATCCACATATATGATATATGTTTTTCTGGTAAGTTGATTGGTTCGTTGTACAAGAAATAAAAATTACGGCGAACATTCCAACAAGAGAAATTTACATGTGAAAAAACCTTAAATGGTCAAAGGAATGTTTGGGAGAAGTTCTTTGACAGAGAAATTTTCAACTTGTCCGGGTCTTGTGTTGCACCAACATAAATTTCATATGATAATTTAGGCTCATCTGGTCGATCGGATCAACATAATTCCATCCCATACAAAAATTTAGAGATGGTTATATTTTGGTATTTCCAAATCCGTGTGGGCCTTTATATCATTGACCATTATTAGAGACCAGAGAAAATCTTGATCCATTTAGACCGGGAGAAATTTTTCATGTCTTAATGTCTATCATGCATTCTAAAAGTTAATTCAATTTTTTGGAACTAAACAAAGGTGCTCCTGATCACTCCCTTTATCTTTTTTTGAATAAGTAAACGATAGTACCAATTAATTGCAAAATATTAAGACTTGTATTTGAATTATTAACCATGTCAAACTCGTGCGCTTAATTTTGCTTCAATGAGAGGTAAAATGTTCAAATAGAAGAAGACTTTTCAAGGCCTAATGAACAAGACAAAGAATTAAATGTCAAGCCCAAATATCAAAACAGTAAATTTATTAAAAAGAAAAAAAATTGTAATTAAGGGACAGGATAAGATTTGGAATGGCACATGCACTTGTAAGCCATTGGGCATGTCTCTGCCTCCTCCAAAGAAGCACAAACAAAGCTGATCATCACAAGACGGCACGGCGAGCATGAACCGCACGCGTGAGAACAGTCAGGAAGCCGTGAACCTACTATCTCTACCGTCTCATGATCGTGATTTGCATTTCTATAATTAGTTTTCTTTTTTGTAATTGACGGATGCCTCGGTCTCCTTGCATACCATGTAAATGCCGCAGCTTCGATTGCTCTTGTCTCCAATGCCGGGCTCTTTAATCCGTCATCTGGATGCCAAAGAAAGAAAGAAGAGGAAAAAAATGATAAGAAAATTCAATTATATCTCTAGAAAATGCCATGTGGTCTAATATTGTGACTAAAATGTTGGTCATGGAAAAAAAAATGACAAGAAAATTCAATTATATCTCTGAGAAAATGGCATGTAGTTTAATGTTGAGACTAAAATGTTAGTTATGAAAAAAAAATGATAAGAAAAGTCAATTATAGTTTAATATTCTGACTAAAATGTGAGTTATCGAAAAAAAATGACAAGAAAATTCAATTATATCTATGAGAAAATGGCATGTAGTTTAATATTGTGACTAAAATGTTAGTTATGAAAAAAAAATGATAAGAAAAGTCAATTATATCTCTGAGAAAATACAATGTAGTTTAATATTGTGACTAAAATGTTAGTTATGGAAAAAAAAAATGATAAGAAAATTCAATTATATCTTCGAGAAAATGTCATGTAGTTTAATATTGTGACTAAAATGTTAGTTATGGAAGAACAAAATGATAAGAAAATTCAATCATATCTCTGAGAAAATGCCCATGCATGTGGTCTAATATTGTGACTAAAATGTTGGTTATGGAAAAAAAATGATAAGAATATTCAATTATATGTCAGAAAAAATGTCATGTAGTCTAATATTGTGACTAAAATGTTAGTTATAGGAGAAATGAAAAAGGATATTACTCTTGTTAATTTGTCGTCCGTGAGCTTGAACGAGCACCGAGAGAAAGACTGAAAGAATTACCAAAGGAAGAAACACAGAACTATGCATCTCTATACTTCAATTTATTCTTATCTTCTTTATAGAAAAACTATGAATTTTGGTTATGAGGAAGCAAGCTATAATTAATTCTCACGTTGAATTAAAATGCAAAAAGCAGAGCGCATGCATATATACTTATATAGCATGAGCAAAAAGAGGCACAATTGAAGGGGTTCACAAGGAATAAGACTGAGGTCACATGATTTGGGAATATATTAAACTAGCCTTTACAGTTTGCATGGCTTTTTTTTAAGAGGAGTTGATATATTTCATGCATCTTCTTAGAGCATTTAATGCACTCGTGTATATACCAAATAATGCATGCGTTAAGTGGTTTGAGTATAATTATACTTCATTTATGCTAGCATAACATATTAACATATGACAAAATATTAGAACCGGATTGATATGTCAATTTATGCATCAGTACATCTGTACATATATTTTCTGATTTCTCTAAATATTCCATTTTGGTCCTGAATTTAGATAATTACATATTGTATTGAGCATCACATATAGATATTAATGTCCCCCACCCGTGATGAATTTGCAATGGGCTGGATCATTTCAAGTAGGGGGGACAACAAGCGGATCTATATTCTCTCTGTTACTACAGATGATGGGCCTTTACGGTTTGAGATTTGGGGGAAATAAGGACAGTATTATTGGGCTTGGCAAGTTAAAATGATTCAATAATTGTAAAAGATTCCCTTGTGCAGTAAGAGAGAGGACGTGAATTCACAAGCTGGCTCATCACCAGTTGGATCCAACTTGAACTCGTTATGAGCTGGCTCGTCTGAGTCACGAGCAAGTTGACTTTAGAGGTCTGAGTTGAAATTGCAGTCTTAAATTATCACAAGCTGAGCCGAGCTGGGTCTGGCTAGATATTGTTTTAAGAAGAAAATAAATTTTACAAATTTTTTGGACTGAGCTAAACCGAGTTAGACCGAGTTGAACTATATAAAATGCACACAAATTCATACAAATTCACAAATTGATACTTCGCGAGCTGGCGAGCAAGTTAGGGCCCAGCTTGAACTTATTAATTCCGGACTAAGCTAGTGGCAAGTTAACTCGTTAATAGCTCGGTTCAGTAACAAATGAGTTATTAGAGAGCGAGTTAGATACGAGCCACAATCAAGTCACGAGCTACGAGCTTTTTTGCCACTCCTACATGCAAGATTACTTTAATTAGACATTCATGTTACAATGTCAGGCTTTACTCTCTTTATTTATGGGCTGCATCAAATTGGGCTTTGTGATGCGAGGAAAAAAAAACATATCTTAATCCAATTTCCAATACAAAAGGAAGCGACTAAAAACTGAGAATTGCTCCTGGATTTAGTTTGTGTGCAATCAGACGAAAGAAGTTTGAGATGTCTTCTTTTGGGTTAATTTCTCAATTTGGTTAGATTTTCTTTTTGTTCTTTTTCTTTAATAATTATCTGGTTTTGGTTAAATTTCTTATCACATTGTAATCTGCCATTTTTGTCGTTTCGTCTACCTTGATGATTTACCAGTTGTAGCAGGCAAGGTGTTCGATAAAATTCCCCATAGAGTTTGTGTGTTTTAGTCTAATGATACTTATCAGATTATAGTACTGACAAAGGGAGGTAAAACTAACAACACATTTTAATTTGGGAAAGCATATTATTTGTAATTTTGCCTTTATTTATGAAAAAAATCAAAATTCTCGGAGTTTCTCAAAACTTTGACTGTACAAAGCATATTATACATATTTTCCTGTTGAAACATTTCTCAACAAAACATACACATATTAAAGAATCAAAATCCCCAAAATGGAAAGGAGAAGAAAAAATAAACAGACAGTGAAGACTCAAGAGGTAACTATACTATTTGAATGGAGCGGTTTATACGAACCGGCAATCCAAAGTTCTGATAAACCCGAATATCTCCTGCCATGCTAGCTGTCACCACCACGAGTCCCCAGGCACCATCCCTTACACTATCCTGGTTTGCCCAAAACTTATTACTTGTGTATTTTCTCCATGACCCACCTAAATCCGAGATAGGCGAAAACAAAACTGAATTCAAAGGAGATGACAGAACTGAGGTCAGAGGAGATGACATAACAGAACCAGACGACTCTGACCGGATACTCACTGACGAATCTGACCTAATATCGGCACCACTGTCTTTTTTTGAGTTAACATCGGCACCACCATCTTTTTTTGAGTTAATATCAGCACCAGTGTCAATACTTCCCTTTTTATTTGGCGGCAGTGGAGGCAAAGGGGGCACACTAATGCTGCATGATACATCGTCACACATAGGTGTGTCTCGAATACTACTATTATTATTAGTGACAGATGTCGGTAGTGTTGGTGTGGGACCCGGCCAAGGGAGGGCCACCGACACATCCTTACAGTAGAAATGCTCATGGGAGTGTGTGGTGGTTCTTCGCTTTGTTTTACCACTAGAAGAAGCTGGAGAAGGGAGCGGAGAAGGGAGGGGAGAAGCGGAGCCCGTGCCAGATCGATTTTGGGCCCCGGTTTCACGCTTCCAGATGTAGACATGAGAATCCTCGCTTGCAGCAACAACGTAACGGCCGTCAGGTGTGCAAGATGCTGCTATCTGGCTGTTGGTGTTTCTGAAACCTAGCACAAATCCAAAAAGATTTTTATGTAAAAGATTGTTAAGAAGTACCTAATGATGAACATAATCACCAAAATACAATTTTGGCATCATACAGGTCATGGTTTGAAGCTGTGACATTGCTCCATCACTGAATGCTGATGAGTTATACGGTGCTAGGATTTTCTATTTCCAATTACTAGTGCCGAATCTCATTAATCCTAGGGGGAAATTCATGTATACCCCTCAAAATTATTTATTTCCCTCCTCTGAAGTTGATAATATCATATTTGCCCTTCTAAATTTCAAAGACGCACAAATTAATCCAATTTATTGACTTGTCTGTTAGAACTCATTTTGAATTTACAAAATACCCATTTGATAACGAAGGTGCCTTTTCTTGTATTTTGATCTAGCTGTTATCAGTTTACCTCGGAATTTGTGAATCATATCGACACCATCAAATACTCGTATCTGTGAATCTGCTGATGTTATGAGCACTTCTGACGGATTTTCAGGAGCAAACTGTTCAATACCACAAAAGCTTATTTTAAGCATATATACTATTTCAGTACCAAATTCATCTGCCATCATAGTATTCCTTGCATTCATTAAGAATGAAATCATTGTTCAGAGCAAAGTTAAGTTGGTCAAATGTAAGCAAAGCGAAATTATTATCAAGTCATGGTGAATTTGATCAGATATGATCATAGATGAAATCCATTATATGTAAGTACATTTTGTATGTCTGTTACCAGAAAAAAAAAAATTGGTTTTGATTTATTAGTTGGGGAATCAAAGCTTCAAAAGTGTAAAATCTAATAGGGAATAATTGGAGGTGCACAGTACCTGGAATCCGGTGATCTTTTTAGCAGTGGTCTTGCTTTTTTTAATTTTCATATCCAATTGAGCCTCTTGATTTAGTTTGCCATCTACAACCCCATATTAACACTAATTAGTTACATAATTACCTTATACCCTTCCTATATTAACATTACATCTTTCTTAATATGTATATTATGAGATATTTTCTTTTCAACCCTTAAAAACTCATACGTGAGATATTTTCTTACTTTGTTGTTGTTTTTTCCTGATTACTGGTTCAATATATAAGAATCTTAATTACAATGTCCAAACAAGCATAATACATGCAAATTGTAATTAGAAAGAGGGAAAAAAAAACAAGAAGCTGTACTGAGAGGAGCAAAAAATGATACCAGATATTGTGAAATAACGGCAGCAACCTTTGTGGGACCCAACAAGAGCAGCATTAGCATCAGGAGTGTATGAAGCGGCAGTGACCATCTCGGGAAGGTCTGTCCAGTCAACAACCTGCCGATCTGGCACGCTCCAAATCCTGATCTTAGCATCGAGGGACCCGCTCATGAAGTACCTCTCATCTACTGGATTGAACTGTACACATGTCACGTAGTCATTGTGTGCAAACATCTTCATGCACGACTTGTTTGCAATGTCCCACATTCTTACCGTTTTATCCATGGATGAAGATAAAATGTATTGCGATGAACTCGACCATGACAAGTCTAATATATCATCCAAGTGGCCTTCTAATGAGCATACCGGTTTCTCATTAAGAGAAAATACTGTGTCAGGATATACAACGTGATCTGGTACATTTTTCTTCTTGGTCTTGGCCTTGCTCATCTTTTTACTTGACAGTTGTTTTAAACTGCCGGAATTTTTATCTTGTGGGCCATTAATTGAGTGATCAGTAAGCGGACCGCTATGTCCGGCATCATCTCTTCTGAAGGAAGTTGAAAAGGTGTTTGATTCAGAGAGTGAGATTCCCCAGACATGTATCACTCGATCCTCTCCTGCACTGGCCAAGTACTGCCCATCGTTACAAAACTTCATACACCAAATTGAACCCTCATGTGCCTTCACTTCTTGACACATGTATAAACCTGTCAACTCTTTGTACGACTTCCCGTACTGATGCACTTTCAATCTCTCATTGGAATTTGCCTTGCTTTTGTCAGTAGTTCTTCCAGAGGTGAGTCTCTGCATACTCGCATGTGACTTGCTTGAACTGACCTTGTCCTTCTCCATAATTAGTCCGGTAACCGAGCTTGCTACAAATTTGATGTTCTTTAACCAACCATTACCTTTCTTTTTGTTAGTAGTACTTTTAGAGTTCTTCATGTCGGATGATTTGTGTGAACTTCCATTAGGCCTACGCATTAGGTTTTTCACAATTGGAGAATGACCGAGAAACTTTTCAAACTCATCGAGTGTGAACTGCAGCCCGGTCTGGATATCATTCAAGCGGTCCCATGTACCATCTTTCGCAAACTCACTCACCACAAACTCTTTACCGGTGTCAAGGTTCTTAATTCGACAAATGGATCCCACCTTGTTGTGATCCTCATCTCTTTTCACCTCACTTTTACTTCCATTCTCTCCTTTGCTGAGCTTGTTCCCCCCAACTGATGGCCCGCTCCTGTCTAAAAGAGAAGGTGGGGAAGAATAGACTCGTGGCAGGGACGGATGGGATGAAATGGCACGTATTGACAAATGTGAATCAGATCGACAGTGTGTGATAACGGGCTTCTTGACGGACGAAGGTGAAGGTGAAGGTGAAGGCGACGGTGAAGGCAAAGGCAAAGATGAAGGGGAAGGCGAAGATGAAGAATTAAGCTTTTGAGATAGTTGTCGGCTGGATAATACCCGTTGGGATATGACCTTTTCAAGAACACCGGGGGCTCTACGGCTATTGTTTAGGCCCATTCCTTGTAGGAGACGATGACGCCTCTCTTGGACCGAAATGGGTTGTTCCATCCATAAAGTATAGTCAGACTCTTCAATATTACACTCCATTCCTCTAAGATCTTGTTCTTCTTGGAGGTTGCATGGAGTCGAGATAGCTGAGGCGAAGGAGATACGTGCGTCATTTTCATCTTCGTCCGAATCCGACCCAGATGACGGAAACTCTGGTTCGAAGGATATGCCTGATGGCACACGGTCGAATGACTCGAAGAAATGATCTCCTTCACCTTCGTCTTCTTCGTCTTCGTCATCGTCTTTTGATGCATTATTACATTCTTGTTGTTCTTCGATTTGTTCGTGTTGTTCTTTTGATTCGGTGTTGTTTGTCATGGCGAAGTCAATCCGAGCAGAATTATTTTTCTGTTGTTTATGGATAAATTTCTCAACCAAGGGAGAGGTGGAGAAAGAGAGAGGAGAAGAGAAGGCACTCACTTGGGCCTAACAGCTATGCAAATGAAACTTATTTTCTTTTCTTAATGTTTTGATTAATTTTCAACCAGGATTTAATTAGCTAGCCGTTATATTCTATCTTTAGCGAGTCAACATGGGCTATTTTTAGTGACTCACTGAACTCTGTTTTGTTGAATCATTTTCATTAAGGTACAAAATTAACAACACAGACTGCATATTTGATATTTTAATATATAAACAACGAAAAACCTTGTGAAATTTATTTGGGACAGAGTCTGGTAATGATACATATATATTTTGATTTAGCCTCCAAATTAATTTAGAACAGTACCAGGGAGAGAGCTATTGTGGCAAAGAATGAAGCAATGAAATTATATATGTAATATATATATATATATATATATATATATATATACAGAGTGTGGCTAAACTCAAAACGTTTGTTCCTAGTCTCCCGAACAAACGATTCAGTTTTCTAATTTTCAAAGTCTGAACAGTCGATCCAAACTGTTAGATGTTCAATCTATATTAAAATGTGCTTGGAGACCAAATTTTACATTTTTTGGAATTTTTTTATTATTTATTAAGATGGTTTGAAAATCACTGTTTTTTAATGGTGCAAAAGTTTAATAAAATCAGCAATTTTCAAACTATCTTAATAAATAGTAAAAAAAATTTCAAAAAATGTAAAATTTGGTTTCCAAGCACATTTTAATATAGATTAAACATCTAACCGTTTGGATCAACTGTTTGAACTTTAAAAATAAAAAAACCGAATCATTTGTTCCGGAGGTTAGGAACAAATGTTGCCACACTCTATATACACATATGTATACATAATATAAGTAATATGAGGAGAGATCCACTTACACCAAAAAAATGGTGACACAAAATTACACCATTCATTTTCAATGTTCAAACAGTCGATATCTGAGCCGTTCAATATGTTGGATATATTAAAATGTGCTTGCATATCAAATTTTGCATTTTTTTAAATTTTTTTACTATTTATTAAGATGGTACAAAAATTCAATGGTCTGGAAAAAATGATTTTGTAAAATACTTAATAAATAGTAAAAATATTAAAAAAAATGTAAAACATCATGTTGAACAGTTTGGATTGACTGTTTGGACTTTGAAAACTATAAAAATGGATGATACAATTTTGTGTCACCAAAAAATTATGTAAGTGGATCCCTCTATGTGTTTTTGTCTCTATATATATATATATGCAACCACCCTTGTATGCATGAGTGATATTGGGCACCTATATTTAAGAATTAATGCGTTATTATATATACCTTTAAATTGTAATTTTGTTATTAGTTATTTTATATCCTTCCCTCCTACCACCAACAATTCTATGAATCTTCTGAATTCATTTAATCAACTTATTTTGTTTGTAAAATAAACACATTGCATGAATCAATTTGGTCCAACTGAGGTCAAACTGTGGAAGTAATTATATTAGACCATTTGTTTTATTGTATTTTTTTAACAGTTCCGTAGGCTCTTTTTTTTTTTTTTTTTTTTGCTTATAGCCACACACATTCCAATTTCAATACCATGAGTTATATTTTATTTCTGAAGAATTATTATTATTACATAAATTTTAATAACTAGTGGATTAATAAAGTAATCTTCTAACATTCTAGAAAATTTTCCAATTTCTAAACAGGAGTAGGGTTAAAATGCACCATTGGTTTTGTGTCCCAACGATACCCTATGTCTTTATCTTTGTTCTCGAAGTTTAAATAGTCGATCCGAACCGCTCAACATGATATCCATATTAAAATGTGTTTATAAACCAAATTTCATTATTTTTTGGAATTTTTTTACTATTTTTTTAGATAGTTACAAAATCACTGTTTTTGGATGGTCCAGAAGCAGTGATTTTGTAACTATCTAAATAAATAGTAAAAAAAGTTCAAAAAATATAAAATTTGGTTTTTAAGCACATTTTAATATGAAGATCATGTTGAGCAGTTCAGATCAACTGTTTAAACTTCGAGAACAAAGATAAAGACATGGGGTATGGTTGAGGCATAAAACCAATGATGCATTTTAACCCCACTAAATAGATATAGTACATAATTTTTGTGAAAGGTACTTAAGATACACTAAGAATGCACTATTTCCTTCTATAATTACAACAATACAACAAAGCAATATATAGCGTCTGCCAAATAAAAATCATCTAGAAGTTTTATATGACATGTTATGCGCCAATTTTTCTTATTTTAATGGAAGAAATTTATTAGATGAACTTGGGGATTCCACAAATCACAATCCGATGCTTTCTGTGTGTGGTCCCCACTGTCAGTCAGTAAATTAGCATCAATTAGAAACACATGCATATGTCAGGTCATAGATCAGTTCTGACTTACATACTAATGAAAAAGGAAGAATGTTTTTTTTTTATTTATAGAAAGTATTATAAAATAAAAGAGAGAAAGAAAAATAATACTTAAAATTTAAATGCATAGATGGACCTGATAATTTTCTTTTGATCTAAATTGTTTTTATTTCTTGTTTTCGAATTATTTTGGGTCCTACTCATAATTTCTGTAATATCACTGCACAACATGCTGTTTAATTATCCAAGGCTACAGAAAATCGAAGGTAACATGAAAACAAAAATATAAAAAAAAAAATTCTTTTTGGAGCATGAGAAATTATTTCCGATCTATCTATGCAGGTAAATTTCAAGGTGCTCTTTCAATATTTCTCTATTATTTTATAATATTTTCTATAAATAAAAAGTTTTCCAAATGGGAAGTTAAATTGACAAAAGTCATGGAAAAATTAATAAAATTTATCCCAACACCACAATAGTCAGTAGCATAGTGACAAACGGATAGTTTGGGTTCAGTTCGACAGAATCAAAAATTCGTAATTCAGAATTTAGTACAACAAAGAAGCAAAAAAAAAAAAAAAAAAAAAACAAAGAAAAAAAACATCTTTTAAAAAAAATTTAAAAAATTTCGTGTTTTTTTCACGAATAATTCATAATTCGCGTTTTATTCGCGAATAAAATGTATTGTACGTTTTTTGCGTTTTAAACAGAGTTCGCTTGAAAACAACAAAAAAACAAATAAAACACAAATTATTTGCAAATTATCCGCAAATTTGGTCAGTAGTCCAACCTTTTTCCTGTTTCTCTGTTCTACACGCTTCCATCTCCTTTTTTTCTTCTCTTTTTACTTTTTAGATTTTTAACTTGAGAAAATTAAAAATTTGACCAACCCACTAAGCAAACGAAAGAGATAATTACCTCAAAAAACGGCTCATTAATCACTAAGCTTTATGCTATTATTATTCATCATTTTAGATTTATTTGAAATTGTATTCTTCTAGAACAAAACTAATTATATGTCTTTGTTAACATTATCCATATTGTAAATTGCTAGTCCTCAAGAAACAAAAGGACAACTCCAGTACTATTTTTCAGTGGATACCAACCCCACCTCTCTCTCTCTCTCGAAACATCTCGAAGGAGTACAGATTCTCTGATACATATACCAGATAACGATATTTGTGGTTACTTCCTGACATAAGGAATTTCGAAAATGAGAACCAGTAGTCCAATAGTACACAAACAAATAAACGTCAAGAATCTGGTATACAGAAGCATACATAATAGTCGTCACAGATGATATAGACCCAGGCACAAAGCGTCAAACATAAAACCTCACTACCCACCTTGTGTGCGTATCCTCTGAGATATCTCAATTTTTGCGTATCCGACGTGTCCTGTTCCTATTCGGGAGAACGTAGGGGAAGTATTATTTGAGCTTTGAGATTCGTGTAGAATGCGTCTGAACGATTCAGATATTCCAGAAAGTCACGGAAAGTTTGAGATATGTCAGAGAATGCGAACTCACCCACTAATGGGAACTAACAAATCAACAACCATTGGACATAAATCTGCTGTTATTTCAAAAGGATCACAGGACTCTGTTATTCCAATCTCAACCGTTTAAAGTTTTTGTTACACGAATCTTGACAAATATCAACGGCTGAGATTTAAATAACCGGGTCTGTGATTCCTTGAGAATAACAGCATATTTATTTCCCCATTTGGAAGCTTCTTATTCCAAATTCTTAACAAACCCAAACCCGTAAGAAACTCATAAAGTGAAAAAGAAAGAAGAAGAAAAACTGATAAAAAAAAATATTAAAAAAAAAAACGCAAGTCACTTCATCTCTTTCTCTCTTTTTTCTCCACTTCCCCTAAAAAAGAAGAGAAACTTCCACAAGAAAAACAAAAGCAATTAGTAGAAGGCAGTTGAAGAGAATCAAATCAACCAAAAATTGGAGATTTGAACAGAACATGAGAGAGCGAGAGCGGTACTCTCATCGGTGGTTGTTCATCAGCGGATTCTACTGCTGGGGCTGGGAATTCCTCACTGCTCTCCTTCTCTTCTCGCACTAATCTGAATCTCTCCAACAATTAATTTCCCCTTTTTTTTTTTTCTTTTCTCTTGATCTACTACTACTTTGTTCATATATCAATATATATACAAAAATTAAGCTTGGCTGGGGGGTGAGGAGAGGAGAAGGTTTGATTGATGGGGAGTGGAGGAGGGAGGAGAGCGGTGCCGGCGCCGTTTCTGATGAAGACGCATCGGATGGTGGAGGATAGAGAGACGGATGAGGTGATATCGTGGGGGAAAGACGGCGGTTCGTTCATTGTTTGGAAGCCCGGCGAGTTCGCAAATGAGCTGTTGCCGGTTCATTTCAAGCACAACCGGTTCTCGTCGTTCGTCCGGCAGCTTAACACCTATGTAAGTGCCATGGCTACTATTACCTTGCATCTTCCTTCCATTTCCTAATTTATTATTAACTCGTCAGATTGTTATTTTTTTTAATTAGTATGCATATTATATTACATATTAAAATTTAAAGTTATATTACATATCTAAATAACTACTTATTATTTTTTAAATAGATAAAAATTACTAATTTCACATTTTCAATTTTTTTTTGCATTATTCGGGGATGATTTTAATAGATTTTTGCAGTATTGAATTTTTGTTAACATCGTAATCTGCATGCGTTGGGACCCGCATGCAGAGGGACATGGGATTTGTAAATTTGTGGGTAGTGGGATAAATTTTTTTTAAAAAGAAATAAAAGGGATTAGATAGAGGCATGCATGGACCACTAAATTAGATTTTTGCTGCTTAAACTTTCAAGTGCATTTGTTAAGTTTCTTAATTGATTTAATTGGGTCCTAAAATTTTGGCACGATTCATGAAAATGATTAGCAACAAAACGTTCCTGTTTAATTCAATTTTTCAACAATTTTTTTTTTTTAAGTTTTTCATACCACCTACTAATATTTATTTCTTTGTTTTTTCAACAAAAAATCCTACCTACTTTTACTGGGTACTTTCTAAAAGTTACATGTTTTTTGAGATAAAGCTGCTATTGAGCAGTGAGCACATAAGATATTTTACTTTTTAATTGTCATTTGATTGATTAGTAACCTTATTTATAAAAGAATTATAAGATGTACGGATAAATCACTTCTCTGTGAAATTAATATTATTTTATAGAACATTAATAAGCGTATATGAGTACTATTTCTTTTATTTTTTTTTTATAGATATCGGCATACTATATTATAAAACAACATAGTATAATATTTCCAGAGACATTTGGAAGGATATGTGTAAGCTTATGCAAGAAAAATATATGATTTCACAGAAGTCAAGGTAAGGAAAATATATGATTTCACAGAAAGTCTAAGTTAGGGATGAAGACGGATCGGATAGTAGTAAAAAACCACATCTGTGTCCGTTTTTAATTTTTTTTTTATACGGATACGGATTAGATATCGGATATAAATATTTTTATAATATATATATTTAACGATATATATATAGTATATATCTAGTATTTAAATACGGATAATTAAAATTTAAAATCATATTCGCATCTATATCTGCATAGATATTCGGATATCAGATATTCATATTAAATTTTTGAATATGGATCCGAATATGGTCGGATATTATTCGATCCGGTTGCATGCACTCCTAAGTCAAAGAGGGATATATACAACTATACAAAAAGATTGAACATTTGTCAATTTCAAAGAAGCCATTTACAAACAATCGACATCAACTTACATTTCAAAATAGTTAAAAAAATCAACATAAAAAATGTTTACTTTACTATCATATATATGATAATTTGTAGTTAGCACACTAAGAAACACCTTGACAAAGAAGGATGAAGCGTACTAACAACGTCCTTCATGCGTCACGGAGTGGCTCTCTCGTAAATATATCCAAGTGCAGGGGCATAACTAAAGCTGGTATGGAATTATAAGAGGTGTTAGGGTAATAGGTGTGCAAACGGATCGGATAATGGTATATTTATATTCATTTTTATTTTTAATATTAGACCTATATGGATATGGATATTTATTTTTATAACAGTGAATACCATAATTTTTTTCATAATATATATTAAAATATATAGTATATATGAGGAGGGATCAAGTTACATCTTTTTTTTTTACACATTTTGACACCTATCATTTTCAAAGTCCAAATAGTCGATCCAAACCGTTCAACATGATTGATATACTAAAATGTGCTTGGAGATCAAATTTTACATTTTTTTGAATTTTTTTACTATTTATTAAGATGGTTACAAAATCGTTGTTTTCGGACCATTGAAAAACAGTGATTTTGTAACCATCTTAATAAATAGTAAAAAAATTCAAAAAAATGTAAAATTTGATCTCCAAGTACATTTTAGTATATCAATCATGTTGAACGGTTTGAATCGACTATTTGGATTTTGAAATCGCAAAATTAAACTATAAAAAAAACAATGTCATGATGTGTCAAAAAAAAGAGTGTAATTGGATCCCTCCTCAGTATATATATAAATTATTCAGATACAAATAATTAAAATTTAAAATTATATTTGTATCTATATTTGTACGGATATTCGAATATCTAATTTTTTTGAATACGGATTTGAATACCAATGGATAATATCCGATCCGTTTGCACCCTTAGACCTAACAGTCAATTCAACACCTGCTACCTCCACTGTGAGTGGGACCCGCTTTAAAAGGAGGTTGACGATGTGCTCATGGATGTTGGTGGTTGGTAAAAAAAAAACTTGATTTGGGTTTGAAGAAATTTTAATGAAAGCTTCCGTCACAAAATGCATTGAAGTTTTCTTGTTTTCAAACTACAGTTTGGAAAAAGGTTCAAATTCTATTGTCGTTTTGCATGACTACAAATTAATTTTGAGGTTGCTATCAGCCTATCCTAGATGGGATTTTACTTTTTGGGTCTAATCTGGATTTTTTTAAAGAACAAATGGCAACCATTTTTATTTTCAAAATAATACTAATATTATATTTGTGTTTTCAACGCATACCTAAGAAAGGGTGAAAACGGAGCGGACAGGGCTAAAACTATATCCATATTTTTTTTTATTTTTCGAATACGGATACAGATTTTGATTAGATCGAATATTTATTAAAATAATATAAAAATATTAAAGTTTATAATATTTATCTAATTATAATAGTGAATAAAATAATTTTTTTATAATATATATTAAAATATATGGTATATATTTACTATTTGGATACGGATAATTGAAACTTAAAACCATATCAGTATCTTTATCCACACGGATATTCGGA
Organism: Carex arenaria; assembly: GCA_964058825.1. Lineage (NCBI taxonomy): Eukaryota > Viridiplantae > Streptophyta > Magnoliopsida > Poales > Cyperaceae > Carex > Carex arenaria. The sequence continues at coordinate 36,791 of CAXKVW010000913.1, forward strand.
TATCGGATATCCACATCTAAGTTTTTGAATACAGATCGAATACGGATCGGATATTATTCATACTGTTTTCACTCCTACACACCTTACAATTTTTTTTCTCTGGCGTTTTGGTTAGTAATTAACTTGACAAAAAATATCTATGAATGCATTCATATAATATTTGTTAAGGACATTAATTTAAATTTAGATATATTTTTTTCAAAGTAAAGACAACAATATTAATTATTCTTCAAATTTATAACTAAAAAAAAATAATGTATTTCAACGCTATCATTATGGAAATAGTCTTTATATTGAATTGGATGGTTTGAAATAGACTGACATTGAATTAATGACTGTGATTTTGTTGTGGCATGCATTTCGTTGTCAACATATTAATTAAAGGTTGGCATATATGTGCCATATGAATCCTAACCTAGGTATATATATCTTTTGAATCTTATTACTAGGACTTTATTATTTATAGTAGGAATGTAGGATGCATGTGTTATATCATATCATAGGGGATCAAAACCTTGATCACCCTTTGTTTTATTCAATTCCAATTTTGGAGTTGAGGCTACGGTACTATGTATAGCGCATATTGATTTGTACTATGAATTAATATTTTTATTTTTAAAGTTCAAGCAATTGATCTGAACTGTTTAATATGATCTCAATATGAAAATGTATTTGTCGATCAAATTTTTTATTTTTTTAGATAGATAGAAAATCACTTAATCCAAAGATTCTAGATTATCCAAAAGTAGTGGTTTCTATTCATCTAAAAAAATCTAATAAATTTAAAATTTAGTCTACAAGTACAATTTTTATGTATATGGAAATCATGTTGAATTGTTTAGATCGGCTATTTAGACTTTAAAAGCAAAATATTAATTCCTACGCGGGCGCTAAATTGTCATATGTTTTATCACCAATAATTAAAAAAGATGTTGATCACATCTAAAGAGAGATTCATTGATTAAAGCTTCTTTTTTATTGCAATAATATTGAATGTTCTTGCATTAAATGAACTTTAGATAAAAGTATATTTATGGACAAAGATTGAATAGTTCTTACCTTCATATGGAATTTATGCTTTAGTTTTAGATGATTGGAAAATAGAATTATATTGTTTTAATGATCAAATTTAGTCATTAACGTTCTTAATTATTCTATATTATCTTGCGTATACATAAGATATATAATTTGCATTATTAGCATGCTACAGTAATGATGTCTATATCAATTTTATTATCACAAATAATGTCATGTAAATTTCAACGGAGTTATTCTTTCAGTTTCAAGTACAATAGTACATGAAACGGAAGGAACAGAGAAAAATAACTTTTTGTAATTGACTGAGATATATATATATTTTTTTGCTGGTTTCTTTCATTTTCATACAATTGGTTTCTTTCATTTTCATACAATGAAAGCTCAACTGTCAATTAACAGGAGCTATCTAACTATCAGCATAATTATATCGCTTATTCTACCAAAAAATTGTGAGTCATATGACAGTATGCATGTGATGTCATTTCATGGTGTTTCTGGTTTAATGAATTATATTTTTGTTTATGTTATATTTAGAAATTATAGATGAGATTATTTTGTAAACTTTTTCATGCTTTAGCTAGTTGTCTCCTTAAACATATTTAGTGTCGTTCATTATTTCACCATGGTGCAATTAACTAGTTAATTAGATGGAATAATTCAAGAAAATATATATACTGTCCTTTCTGTTGGTCCTGCATGTGATTTTTTTTTTAAATCCTAATTAGCATCCATTTTATTTTTATTTGTTCCATGTTCCTTTTTTTTAACATATTAGGAAATTTTTTGTTAAATACAATTGAGCAAAACAATATTTACATTTTCACTTTTCAATTAACCTTCTGAATTTGAATTTGTAAAAACATTAAATTTTGAACATTCAATTCCAGGGCTTCCGCAAAGTCATGTCGGACAGATGGGAGTTCGCAAATGACAAGTTTCGACGTGGCGAAGAAGGTTTGTTGTCTGAAATACAACGTCGTTGTCGGCCATGCATTTCTCCTGCACCAGTAGCTCCCCTGCCTCCTTTGCCTCCACCACCTCGACCAACAACAACAAGCGCCACCACCGATTCACGTGACACTCCGAGCTCTTCTTCCACGTCGCCAAAATCGCCTCCAGCTTCAAAACTCGACAATCTAACCAATGAGAATGCAAAACTTAGGCAGGAGAAACAGACACTGACAATTGAGATTGCACGCACAAAAAGGATGTGCGAAGATCTACTTGCTTCTCTCTCTAAGTATGTCGACACCAAGGGTATGAACATGCAACTTCTCATGAAAGAAGGTGCCATAGAAACATTGGAACATAATTTGAATTTAGAAGCTATTCCTAAGGTGGAGGTTGAAGAGACGAAGGTGGAACCCGTTAAGCTTTTTGGGGCATTTTTGAAGGTTTCTACGCAGGGTATGTGCATGAAAGACAGGAAGAGAATGATGGGGTGGAATGATCAGAATGCCGGGGATGCGTGTAGTGTTGGTGAACGACCGATGAAGATTGCGCCATGGATAACTGGGCCAACGTCATTTCAACCGGGAAGTAATAAGGTCTCGAACTAATATCGATTCAACTATATTCGATCGTCTGGCCGTGATATATATCGGCATTTATTGATTCTTTACAGTTGTACTGTAGAGAAGTAGCCCTATAGAATAGATTTGTGAGCTAGTTGAATTGAGCACAAAGGAAGCTCATTCAAGTAAAATTAAGATCATTTAATTTGTAAGAAAAGAGAAGCAAATGTTCTCTGTTCAAGTTTGTGGTACATATATATAGTGGTGCAAGGACAACTCCTGATATATAAGTTAATTAATTAACCGGTTAAATTTCAATCAATTTGTAGAATATCTCTGATTGATGATATGCAATTGTTATTTATATTAATTAGGTGAAGATTGATGAAAAGCTAGCACATCAGTAATAATTAAGATATATTGACAAAATCAATTTGATCAGAAATGAGGAATATGAATTATGCATATTTAAATCTCATCATATAATTAATTAATAGAGTAAATTGCGCACATGGTATTTAATTAAGGAATAAGGATCACTTTTTGCCATGTTTGTATTAATTTATATTGGTATAATTTGAAATTAGCTTATCTCCTCTCCTCTTGCAAGAGAAATAGCCAGTGGCTCATATATTTGTATTCAAATGGATCAATTAATTTGGTTTCTGCTGAATCAAATTTATTTTGGTTAAAATGGTTCGCTTGTTCATTTTATTTGATTTTGCTCAATTTAAAATATTTAAAATGTTAGTAGTTTGGACTTTGGTTTATATATA
>CAXKVW010000914.1:0-41369 GCA_964058825.1 Carex arenaria
TTAGTTGCATAAAACTGAAATAAATATATTCATGTTTATTCTAGATGCTTATTCTAGATGCTCATTCATTATGAATAATGATATAACTACTAGATTTAGTTAACCTTGTTTCCAGCTTATTTCTAAGATAGAACTTAATTTCTCAGAAGAGATAAATGAAAAATTATTTATTTTTTCTGCGAATTAGGTTGTTTTGACAATTAACAAACTTTTTTTTTTAATTTAATAGGATGGGTCGAGCCAAGTTGAAACTCGAGACGAAGGAACCCATCCAACAAATGCTAGTCTATTATAAGCGGAAAATTGGCATTGCAAAGAAGGCAAAAGAATTGTCCATCTTATGTGATACCAAAGTTCTTCTCATCTCGATTGATCCCAAGGGGAGGCCAGATCTTGTCTTAGGACCGAATACGTAACCTCTAATTCCTTATCTGTTGTCTTTGATTTACTTGATTTGGTGAAAGAGTAATCTGTGTCAATTGATGCTTCATAAATTGTATGAATTGCTTTATATTTTCTTAATCGGACAATTGGATATAATTATCTCAATTAATGAAGAGAACTTCGTCGTGATCATTTAACATAGTATTACTAAGTGCTGGTATCAGTTTACCAGCTTTTTGTTCTGTTGATAGTGTCACAAGTTTATTGCTTTCTTTTGCAAATGGAGAACAAGTAGAGCTGATTTTGATGAAATGAGAATATTGGGAAATCATTTTAAAGGGTTAAAATGAAGTGCAATAAAATTATCTGATTATTTTGGTATTCTTTTTTCAGCAATTTTGAGGACGTGGTAAACTGGTTTTCTGATGTGAGTCCAAAAGAGAGATCTAAGTGGTATGTTAGTCATTGCATTGTTTTCAGTTGTACACGTTTATTTGTTTTTCAGCTGATGCTAATTACATTTTTTTCTATTGACATATTTTTATCTTTTCATATTATTGGTGTTCTCTTATATATATGAGCAGTAAGCTGGAAGGTATTCAGGTAGACATAATAATCTCTAGTTCTTTCAAATATTTTATTTATTTTTTCCAATAAGTTTGGCTATAACTAATATTAGTTTATATCACTAATCTGATATAAACATTCTTACTTTACATAAATAGAATTTAAAAAAAGCCTTCAAAGGAAACGACCATGAAATCGATGTTCAACAGCTCATGAATCTTGGGTAATTAGTTTTATTCTTATTTTTTTTCTGACAACAAATGCCCCATATTTGATACCTGTTTGGTCTGATCAATACCGATGCAAATGGTATGTACTAGCTTTATATTGTCCAATTGAGAAATGTTTTTATTCATTTCATGTTACATCTTGGTCTACCAGTTGTTAACCAAAATGAAGGTAAACAGGGAGATGGAGAATTCGGTTAATTTCTGTGTCAATTCAATCAAATCTTATCCATCTTTTTTTTAAATGATCTTTTTCAGGGGATCCGGAAGCTCTCATGTCATGCAACTGGTACTACGGTCTACTGTTTTTTCTTACCTTGTGCCAAAAGAATTCCTGAATTTTCTATTTATAGAAATCTAAAAAATAAAATGTTGGAAAATATATTGATTATTTTTAGGGTCGTTAAAGGGACTCAACAGATGATTCAGTTCATAAGACTGCCACTATACGCTCATGGTTACACTGCCGCTATGGGAGCGTACATATATAACTTCACGAGTGAGGTTATGGTAATATGTATATTACATATACATATTGATCCGTACTGTGGATTCATATCTCTATTTTTAAAGTTCAAATAGTTGATCCAAATAGTTAAACATGATCTCTGTATGAAAATGTACTTGGAGATCAAATTTTAGAATTTTTTTAGTATTTTTTTAAGATAGGTAGAAAACCACTTGATCTAAAAAGTCTAGATCATCTGAAAGGAGTGATTTTCTATCTATTTTAAAAGATAATAAACAAATTCTAAAAAATGTAAAATTTGGTCTCCAAGTATATTATCATAGAGATCAGGTTTACGGTTTTGGATCGACTATTTGAACTTTAAAAATAGAGATATGAATACATTGCACGGAGTGTTCCATAATATGTATATTACCATAGCTTCACTCTAACTTCACTACAATATCATGTGTTTTATTTCTTTGTTCTTCTTTTTTAAGTGTTGGCTCTTTCTTTACAGGACCCGCAGAGTTCTATTAACATGACTGAGGAAATACAACAAATGCAAAATTTGTGTGCCGTGCTTGTGTAATAATTTCACCAAACTTATTAATTCAATTATCTTTTCTTCTTTTTTTGACAGCAATGGAGTGCACTTTTTAGTAAGCAATTGAATTGGTAGCTTAACTAATAGTTTATAGCCTAATAGCAAATTGGGGCTAAGACAAATCATCTTAATTGAGGTTCAGTTAAGCAAATTAGGGTTAGTTTATGTAACATTGGATTGTCTTATGGCTTTAGTTTCTAAGCTGGAGCCAAACAGGGCCTAATAGGATTTCATTACGAGTGATAGTTACATTTTCGATGGAATAATATGTGGTTAACGAAACACTAACTTCCAACATTTATTTTGCAAATTCTCTGTAAGTACAGAAACAAAGATAAACTTCATATGATCAACAGCAAGGCTGACTTGAACCTCATGGAAGTTGCTGTTGAAAATTTAATCCAGCTGAACACAAAGCTGAAGGTGCATACATTTTAAATGAAATGACACAATCATCTTTAATTTCTTTCTATAACTGGAGCTACTAAGCTACACTAGAGATTGCTTCTTTGTTCTTTTTTTGGACAATCAGATGGAGATGTCTGATAATAGAAACAGAGCCAGAGCCAGTGCCTTTCAACAGTTAACTAACCAGGTAATATCTCACTTTCTGGTACAATTAGTCTGTACTAGTGCAGGAGACCTGCTCTTAAGTCTGAAACTGTCCCTTTACCCAGTACTTGTGTGTAACCATTTGACAATTTTAGTATCCAGTAGGTGTGCATAATTTAGCATTCTAGCTAATTGAGACTAAATTTTGTTAGTAAATACTACATCTTACTAAAAATAAAATAAAGGGCGTACCCAGTGCCGAAAGCTCCCACACATTTGTGAGTCTGGGGCAGGAAATTTCTAGGCAGCCTTCCCCTTGCATTTTTGCGATTTGAACAAATACTACATTTTACTGTTGATAGAAAATCACATCATGGAACCAACTTCGTTTCATTATATAATTTTTGTGCAGATAATAAATCTGACTTCTATTGCAAAACCAGGGGGTAATGAACCATCCGGGACCTCCAAATGGCAATCCGATGAACCACGGAACCAACTTGGTTTCATTATATAATTTTTGTGCAGATAATAAATCTGACTTTTATTGCAATACCAGGGGGTAAATAACCATCCGGGACCTCCAAATGGCAATCCGATGAACCACGGAACCAACTTGCTCCAGCCAATCATGTACTTAATTTTGCATTTTATTTTTGCTTTCTTTCTTTTGTCACAAACAAGTGTCCATGTACCACCCTAAGAAGAAAACAAATGACACATAACCCAACTACATGTGAAAATATGCAAAATTATCCATCTCCCTTTCCTCGCTACTTCACCATGCATAATAACAGAGAATGGGGGGGGGGGGGGGGGTTGGGTTCAGATGCTTTTTCTTGACTCGCAAAAGTGCTTTGACACAGTAGAAATGGTCAGTATTTATCTTTGAGAGGCAGGTGTCTTTGTTATTTTTTTTTTATTGATGTCAGTGTTATTATGTAGTTTGGGGTTGTAGGGGGTGGGGCGGTGATTGCCACATTACATGAACCGGACAACCGGTACCAGCATTATACCAGATATGACAATCACATTGCTTGGCTATATATCAATATAAACTAAAAATAGTTTATTACTTGGTGTTCTAACAGTAAGTGTTTTCTTGAATGGTGTTACATTACATAGGAATCCGGGTGGCAACTCTCACATAGTCTCTGACCTCCTAATGGCAGCGCCCCCTGTGATCAAGGAAGAAGTAGCATACCATTCTCCGGATGCCATCGATGATCTTTTCGCTCAGGAATGGGGCTTCGGAGCATGCTTCCCTGGCAATTGATGTGCCACACACTCAATCATTTTTCTTCTCTGTATTTCCTACCAAGCTACTTAGGAATTCATGTTATTGTTGTAAGAGACAATATATCAATATGAAACATGTATATATTTCAGAGCAAAATGGATGAATTATACACCTGTCTAGCAGGCAAAAATATAAAAGAAAAATAAAGAGAATGGTAATAATAATAGTGTTGAAATTCTGTGTGACAATAGTTGTATAGAAGTGAAGGATTAAATACTAACTGTCACCAGAGTATAATTGTGTTGAACAATTATTAGCAGCTCCCTTGGTATAATTGGATGCCCCATGAGCTATTATAAATTTTTCAATGAATGGACTTTTGAAGAGATGGTTAAATAATAAACAACTGAGGCAGAGGAAACAGCTAAGATGTTGAGAGAATCATTGATTATATTTAATCATGCTTATTTGGTACAAAAGAGCATGAACAAGAATATACAGAAGTCATATAAATATAAATTGGAGGCTATAATTATGGCAGATATATATAGGAGCTTGGTGAACTTAAGAACACCCTAAGCTAGTTCTACTCTGTATAAAATTTATATTATACTTTACTCATCTGATTTTGAAATTACAAATAATTTTGCACCGGATTGAGACTTCCTTAATTTGAAGAGAATTTTCCGGATCAAACAAAAGCAATGTTCTAAATAGCGATTATAGCGGCATAACGGGGAGATAAAAAAAAACTATAGCAAATAGCGCAGCTATAGCGAAAGCTTTCATACATAGCATTTTTTTAATTTTCAAAATGTGTAGTCCATATTGCTACTAATTATCAACATGATCAATATTGAAAAATTGAATTAATAACTAAATGATAACTGATCTAAGTCTACATTTTTTTTTTTTCAATAATGCAAATAAGAAAGAAAAAAAAAGAATATACAAAGTAACATTATTTAATAGTTCATACTTCATAGTACTACAGATTATAATAGACGAAGAGCAATTAATTTTATAAGTGAAATAAAGTTAGTATACCTATTTGAATATTTTATATATTATAATAATAAAAAAGTTTTCATTGAAATGAACAGTGATAATTTTATAGGTGAATACTAGACGAAGAGAAAACAAAAATAAGAAATAATATTTAAATATTTTCTGATATAGAATGATAAACTAAATCACAAATAAGAACAAAAACATATAATTCGGTTTAGCATACTTATTATAGCAGATTATGTAATATCAAAAATATGAACAGAAGTACAGAACTCTATGTAAATTACAAAAAAAAAATCAATGTAGCATAGCGGTAGCAATAGCGCATAACGCGTAGCGGTAAAAGCGGTCAGCTATTATAGCTATAGCAGTCGTAGCTGTAATAACGCACTTTTATCTCATAGCGTAGCTTTCATGGTCTGAAAAAGCTAAAGCGGAGCTATAGCGTAGCTATAGCTAGCTATGTAGAACACAGCAATTAATAAAGCTGAGATTCAACAAATTTGGTCCGACTTGTAGTAAATTAAATCGGAGCAAGAAATACTATTCTCGATCATCCAAATTAAGAGGTGGTTTTGTGGATAAACAATTGATCAGATACCAAACTACTAAAATAGGCATATAGCTACTCTCACCCATTTTTCAAAAAACAACAAAAATATAAACTTAGAAAGCCCTGGCTACAAATTATATCTTGTGGAAGACCGCAAGTAGCTAGTAGCCGAAAATCACAACTGCGTAAAAATAAGAAAATAATATATAGGAATAAAAAGAAGGGACAAGATATATAGGCAATTATATATTTACTATGGCCAATCACACGGACGGGCTGCGAAGAATGAATATATATATATTCCATTTTATACTCTATTTCAATTCCAAACTATAATTTGAGGTTTAAAAAAATAAATAGCCTTTATTAGTTTAGTCTAACGATTTGTTGTCCATTTTAATTTAAACGGATCGACCTCTAAGAATTGATGTACGTTAATCGTGGGTTACGGAACATGCAATACACATATATAAATCATAAATATATGTTTTGTTATTCATTTTTACTTTTGTGATGTCCACATTTTTTTTTTCTAATTTATAATTTAACAAACACAAAAACAAAAACAAAAATTAGTATTGCAATTTTGATTTTACACAATTAAATGAAAATCTGAAATTTGAATAGAAGGCAAATTACAATGATTTAGTCAGTGTCAGTCAGAGTTGTAATCAAGTAAGACGTAACCATTACCCGGATAGACCAGTCTTGCTATGAAGAGATTTTTCCGGGTCAAATCAAACCATATATGGCTCAGATAATAACAGTACTTCTACCCTTTTTTAATGATTCATGATTCATGACTCGTGCGTCCAAAACAAAATGATTTACCCTCAGATACCAAACAAAAATATCTAAACATATTGCCCTTAATTTTATGTTTCCTTTTTGTTTTTAAACAAAGATGGCATAGTAATTAAAGAGGATCAAGTACTATTCTCTCCCCTTTTGGGAAAAGAAAACAACAACAAACAATTAAGAGACGTGTAGCATCTTTAAAACCTTAAAAAATAAAAAATACAAATCTTATGGAAGACCATGTAGAAAAAGGCCCTGTAGAACTTGTCGAAAAAATCATTCAGAGAGACAATACCCTTTTAGTATCGCAAAATTCCATGGAAGAAACACCACTGCACCTGGCTGCAAAAGCAGGACACCGCAGAATCGTCTCCCTTATTGTATTTCTAGCTCAAGAGTCTGGTATTGGGGCCTATGAAGTACTCACAAAAAGAAGCATCTACGGAGATACGGTTCTGCATGAGGCGGCTCGACATGGTCATGAAGATGTGGTGTAAGTACTCATGACTGTGGCTCCTGCACTGTCTGTTGAGTTGAATAATGCCTCCATGTCTCCCTGGTATCTTGCTGTGGTCAGAAATTCTATTGGTATGGTAAGAACATTGCTACAATTAATACTCGCACTCGTCCGTTGTTGGTCCAAACCAGCAAAATGCTTTGCATGCTGCTGTCCTACAAAGTCAAGGTAAGAATACTGCTCCTCTAAATGATTTGTCTCCAGACTAAAAAATTTAAGTACTACAAAAAAGAAAAAATCAGCTCAAATTTTTTATGCCATTGTCAGAATTAACGTCTATGCTGCTTGATTGGAAAGCTGAATTGGCGAATAAAAGGGATGCCTCGGGGAGTACTCCGCTACTCTATGCAGCATCCAGTGGAAATGTCACAATAGTTAAAGCTATTTTGGATAGAGCGCCTTTAGCTATTTACATTAAAGATCAAGAAGGATCTTCAACTTTACATGTTGCTGCACGAATGCGCAATTGCTCTGCCATTTCTTGTATGATCGATCATTGTCCGGACTCATTTGAGCTCCGTGACAACAATGGTTTGAATTTCCTGCATTATTGTGGCTCAACATGGTGGTAGAGATATTAATTATCTTAATCGTCATGATTTGAAAAATATAATATCCATAATTAATCTTACCTCAAGGACACCAGATTTGAAAAAATTAGTTAATGAGAGGGATAATGAAGGAAACACACCCCTGCACCTTGCCTCTATGAATGGCAATTCAGAGGTAATTTTGCATTTTCTTAGAATAAGCAAAGCAGACACGATGCTAATGAACAATGAAGGCAGGACAGCGCTGGACCATGCAGTTTCACCAAGTAGCTTTTTCCTCATGGTAGACTCTATGAAAGTTATTATTATTATGATCAGAATTCAGAAGGCATTGCATTGGTTTTAGATCATAATTAACATTAATCTAAATTAACAGGCAGGTGCTGTAGCAACACTGGCTGCTTATGGAGCCACTTTTAGTCCTCAGCGACAAGACAAATTAGTGATGAAGAAGTGGAAAGATGAAACAACAAAATGGATAGACAGAGTTTCTAAGAACCTGATACAATTGCATTCTCTGCCGTGCGCTTTCAATGTGCCGGGATCGTACAATGGCAACAGAGTAGCAAACCTCCGTCAAATATATCAGTACAACATCTTTCTCGTACTCAACACTATTTGCTATGCAATTGGCCTTAATTTGTTGTTGCCATAATATATAGTAGCATTGGGGGTTGGTAAACCTGCCACCAAGTCCATCATTTCTACTATTTCCACGTCTTCTTCACCTGGACAGTAATTAATGGCTATCCTTAATACTAATGGCTCCCCGGGGAGCCAAACTTCCGGACCATAAGAAATTTTCTTTCTTCTACCAAAAAACAAACGCAAACAACACGCCAAATTGCTATTCAATTTCCCAAGTTGGCCTCCTATGTTAAGAGATTGAACTTCTTGTTTTTTTACATCGTAACCCAAGTTATACTGTGGACACATATGAACAAGTAATTGCTCATCTGTAGATAAGGATATTAAGCCGTTTCCAGTTTGTGGATATTTTATTTTACATCGTTTTTCAAATTTATAAACTACGCACTAGTGTTTCTTTTGTAGATATGCAGTGTATATATATATATATATATATATATTTCATGCTTCAACTATCATCTGCTTGTTGTTTCTTTTCTTTATTCTTGAATTAGCTAGCTCATGTTACCAACAGTATTAATTTTCTGAAAAATAAGACTAAAAGTCCAGTGATGCGGTGGGTACTGGTAGTGAGTAGTGACAGCTGGCTTAAATTAATTTTCAACCGGTAACATATATAATTAAGACTAAAATTCTAGTTATGCGTCAGATAACAGCTTGTTATCTCATAAAATTGCTTTTAAGCCGAAGAAGAGGAGATGAAAATTCAAATGTACGTTTCATGATTTGTATTATTTCCTTCTTGATACATACATGTACAGTCTCTATTTATATTTATAGAGAATAGCAGCAAGTCTAACTATGTACGCATCTAATCCAGGTTACATGAATCTAACTATATATAATATATATATAGTTCAATCGGCTATCAGCATTCTTATAGCAAACATCTGAACATTTTGTCATTCTCTCAATTTAGCCCTCGATCATAGAACTACAATTTGCACGTTTCAGTAATTCCAAAATATCTGATTACTCCTGTAACGCTTTTTCAAATATACCCGCACGAGCTCGGCATATGACCATCTCTTATTTTTGACAGATTCTAAAAGAATCTCAGAACTTGCGTGAAAATCCCCTTTGCCAAACGCCTCAAACACTAACGGGTCAGTACGTACAGCAGGTACGCGACCCATACCCATCTTATCTAATGCAAAAGGAAGATTTCTTCCAAGCCTTCTCTCCAAATAAGCATCAACAAAGCAACCATACATCACTAGGTCGGGTCCCACACACTCACTTTTCATGTGGTTTAAACTCAAATGCAAATCCCAAAACATGCACATTTTTGAAAAGGCAAGAGCTCTGACATTGAATGTGTTCAAATCGGGTTTAAACCCGTTATCCAACATGTTCAGAAACTCTCTCTGTAGAGTCTTCATTTTAAAATTAACAGCATATGACAGTAAAAGAAGGTTCCAGAGCAAATTGCCGACATTTAATCGGCCTAAACCAACATCCTTCACAAATTCCCCCAATTTGAAATATTTCCTCTCTCTTATATACTTAGAAGCCATAACACGGATTGTATCTTTCTCAACAGAGATTTGAGATTTTTTAAGCCTCTGGTACACATATTCCATGTCAGAAATTGAACCGTGACAACTGTAATACTTAACAAAAATATTTCCCGTAAAGGAATCGATTTTCAGACCCTTTGATGTCATTTTGTAAAGAGTCTCCTCCATTAACTCCAACAAACCGGCCTTGCCGAAGCAAGAAACAGCAAGAGAATAAACACTTCGGGAAATTTCATTGTCGGTACGATTTCGCGAAGTGATATCGTCTATAATTGGAAGAATATCCTGAAAGCGATCCATTTGAGCGTAACATTGAATCAGGCTTGAGACGAGATTGAGATCTATGGTACTATTAGTAGTGGGGGCAAAGTAGGAGCTGTATAGGATTTCATCACAAAGGGACTGTGCTTCGGCAAAGAGACCATTATTGGCATAGTGAAGCAGGAGAGATGAGACATTGCGGCATGATATTTCACATTGTGGGTTGAATTCTCCAAGGAGGTGCTCTAATCTATGCTGATGCTACCATAAATTAATGTAGGAGGGAAAAATATGTGAGTTGTAAATTTTTATTAACATAGGATGATATCATTAGCATGGATAATCATATAATAAATGTAATTGGTATGATATGAATAAAATGTGTGAATTGTGATAGATTGAAGAGAGAAAAGAGGAGCAATTGCAATATTAATTACCTGGGAATTGAATGTGAGGTTAGAGTTGGAAGTGGAATTGAGGGGAGGGGGAGCATGAATATGAATAGATGTAGATGTGCGCCTGCTCCTGCTCCTCCTGCTCCTAGTCAGTGAATTGGGCGAAAAGCAGGAATTGCAATTAGCAGCAATTGCAATTAGTAGAGTTTGCATGGAGAGAAGACGTGCACCAAGAGGGTTGGGTTGGCAAATGCAAAATTGTCAGTCGGAGGAGTACTTAGTAGTCCTGTGCCCCAAAACGGCAAAACCACCACCCGATGAGTGAGTGGGGACTAGATAAGGGATTCAGATAGGACCCATCGCCTATCGGGGGGCTTCCGATGCCTGGTTCGATCGATGAGCAGTATAGACCGTTTGATTTGTTCAATATCCGTGCGCCGCGCGATGAGTGTCTGTGTCGCGTCGCGTGTCGCTGGATGATGCCGTTTAAATGAAACAGTTTTATTTTTTCTCCGTTTATATACATATACGAAACAGTCTCACTCCGTCGTCCTTTCTTTTCCTCTCCACTCCCCTTCACTAGTCACCCCCTCTCAACTCGAAACTCCTCATCCTACCTGCTGCTGAGGAGGTATCGCGAGAGGGCCAGAGGCCCACGACCTAGATATGAGAAGGGAGAGATAAGAGTGTGTAAATTCAAAAAAAAAAAACTAAGCAAAAGAAAATTAATGAGGGAGGAGACGGCATGCAACACAACTAGTCATCATTGATTTGTTTTTTGTAAGTATTTAATTATTTACAACCTACTTAATTTTTTTATGACTTCTAATTCTGTAAAATTAGAGGGACTTGTTTATGAATAATATGATGGGTATTTACTATTTAGTAACACCAAATTGCAAATTGTTACTGCTTAATCTCGTTTTCTTGATGTTTGGTTTCTAGTAGTCTGATATGCAAAGTTTGTTATTTAATTGGTCAAAATTTTAGGCACACAAAGTGTTTGTCAAAATGATTCAGTGCTTATTTGTTGAATTTATGAGACAGAGATTATATTTATTGGAAGAGATTTTATTATCAAGAAGAGTTCTTACTTGTTACAAGATTTCTAGTCTATTTATACAAAGAGTTGTCTAACGGTAAGATTATTGTACCGTTGGGTACCTATTCCTATTCTATGCTTACTGTTGCCTTTTTCTAGATAAACAAAAGAACTTATATTATGCTTGATCTAAGCCACTCGATCAATGATGGATGACTGAGATTGATCCTAGACTACTTCATAACGCTCTCCCTCAAGCTAGGAATGTAAATATCGTACAATTCTAGCTTGTTTGAAATATTATCAAATTGTTTCAGATCCAGTCATTTGGTGAAAACATCCGCTAGTTGCTCTCCACTTCTTACAAATGGTGTTTCTATTTCCTTAGCTTAGACTTTCTCTTTAATAAAATGACAATCAACTTCTATGTATTTTATTCTTTCATGAAACATTAGATTTGATGCGATATGTCAAGCAGAGTTATTGTCGTAATACATCTTCATAGGTTGATCAACTTTGATATTCATGTCTTTAAGTAGTTGTTTGATCCATATTAGCTCACTTGCGATGGATGCCATGGCTCGATACTCCACCTCCGCACTAGATCGAGCCACGACACTTGCGATGGATGCCATGGCTCGATACTCCACCTCCGCACTAAATTTCCGCTTACAAATGTGCAAAAGCCGGTGGTGGATTTTCTATCAAAGCTACCGGCCCAATCTGCATCGAAATAGCCACATATTTTATTAGAATTATTGTTCATCATTTTATACCCTTTCCAGGATTCTTTTTTAAATATCTTAATATTCTATTTGCGGCCTCCAAATGAGGCGTTCTTGGTGTATGCATAAATTTACTAATTTTGCTTACGGAAAATGAAATATCGGGGCGTGTTACCGTGAGATAAATTAATTTTTCTACAAGTTTTTGAAATTGATTTATGTCTGCTAAAGGTTCATCATCCTCAGTATTTAATTTATATTTGTTATCGATTGGTGTAGAGGCCGGTTTACAACCTAATTTACCAGTTTCTTTCAACAAATCTAAGGTATATTTTCTTTGTGAAATTAATAGGCCTTTGTTTGAAAAAACTACTTCTATTCCTAGAAAATATTTTAAATATCCTAAATATTTAATGTCAAACTTTTCTTTCAATTGGGATTTGATTTTTCGAATTTCTTCCAAATTGTTTCCGGTAATTATTAAATCATTTACGTATACTAACACAATGGTTATATTTTTTCCTTCACTTTTGGTAAATAGTGAGTGGTCAGCACTACTAGTTTTAAAGTTACATGAATTTAAATATGAGCTAAGTTTGCCATACCATGTCCGAGGCGATTGCTTCAATCCATAGATTGATTTATTCAACCTACAAACTAGATTATAATTGTTTTCTATTTTATGGCCCGATGGTAGGGTCATGTACACCTTTTCTTCAAGTGTTCCTTGAAGAAAAGCATTTTTACATCCATTTGGTATATGTTCCAATTATTGTTTACCGCAATAGAAAATAAAATTCTAACGGTGTTCATTTTTGCTACCGGTGCAAAGGTTTCATTATAATATATACCATAGGTTTGAGTATACCCTTTGGCCACCAATCTAGCTTTGTACCGTTCAATGGTACCATTACTATTAGAGCATCTGTATTCCTGAAACTCTCAGAGTTTCTAAATAACTGTTAACAGAATTTTAGAAATTCTAGACTCTCTGAATTTCTAAACCTCTACATCCCTGAAATTATAATTAGAGTTTCTTAATTGCCACATTAGCATTTAATTAAAAACAATATTAAAAATTGAGCCAATAGAAATTGATTATTTTGCCATGTCAGAGTTTTGAAACAATTTCATATTTAGAAACTCTTGAACAAAATTGCTAAATATGAAATCCATCTACATCCCTGAAACTGGTTTAGAAACTGCCACGTCAGCTTTGAAACTCCCAAAGTTTCAGGGATGTAGATGCTCTTATATTTTATTTTGTATACCCATTTACACCCTACAGTTTTTTCATTTTTTGGTAATTGTACAATTACCCATGTATTATTTTTCTTTAAGGCTTTTAGTTCATCTCTCATGGCTTTGCACCATATCGGGTTGGTTATTGCCGCTTGGTAATTATTTGGTTCACTTTCTTTCTCAATAGAGATAAGAAATGCATGGTATTCGGGTGAGATATTTTGGTATGATACAAAGTCTTGTATAGGATATTGTACCGTACAAGTTATATAGTCTCTAAGTTTGGTATATGGTTGGCGCATTCTTATGGACCTTCGTACCATGGTATTTTCTTCTTCCTCATTATCATCATCATCGTCGTCGTCATCATCATCATCATCATCATTATTTATCTCTTCTTCATAGTTATCGGTCTCAATTAAATAATCCGTATTTGGAATGAAATCTAAGGAATGTATTATCGGCCTAGCTTGGTTATTTCCATGTGGTTTTTCGGTTATCTCACTATTTTTAAAATATGGTTCATTTTTACAAAATATTACATCTCTAGATATGAATACTTTTTTATTGATTGGATCATAGCACTTGTAACCTTTTTTAGAAGATGAATATCTCAAAAAAATAATTTTTGTTGAAACAAAATCCAACTTATCATTTCTTTTAATTTTAACAAAGCATACACAACCAAAAACTCTCAAATAATCAAGATTCTTTTTTTGTTGGTAAAGAATTTTGGTTGGACTTTTATTTTTTAAAGTAATACTAGGTAGCCTATTAATAAGATGTGTAACACAAAGGATGGCATCCGACCAATATATTTTTGGAACATTATTTTGAAATAATAATGCACGTGTCATTTGTAATAAATGCCTATTTTTTTTTCCGACACTCCATTTTGTTCGGGAGTGTTTATGCATGTAGTTTGGTGAATAATTCATTTTTCTTTAAAAAGAATTGTGAAATTTTTATTTACAAATTCCGTTCCATTATCCGACCTAAAAATTTTAAGTTTAGCATTGAATTGAGTTTCTACAAGACATAGAAATTCTCGAAAATAATTAAATACTTTGTCTTTTGATTTAAGTAAATATAACCATATAGCTTTAGAAAAATCATCAATGAATATAACAAAATATTTAAACCCATTATATGAAGTAATCGGGGCCGGACCCCATACATCGGAGTGGACCAAATCAAACGGGGCTTGACTTCTACTATTAGAAAATGAGAAAGGAAGTCTCATTTGTTTTGCCAACTTACATATATCACAATTAATACAATTAGAATTTGGAAAATCTAAAATACTATTTAAAATTTTGTCGGAAGGATGCCCAAGTCTCTTGTGCCAAATAACATAATTTATAGATTTTGTAATAGCGCAAAAAAATAATTTTTTATTTAAAAGATAATGTCTTTTTCAAGAAACTCTTCACAAATCTTATTTTCGGTTTCCCGTTCTTAAAATATAATATTTTTTGAAGAAAAAATTGCATTACAATTAAAGTCTTGTGTAAATAGTCTTATCGATAATAGGTTTAGAGGAAATTTTTTTAAAAATAAAACATTACTAATTCTTTTGTTGCACAAAACAATTTCACCTATACAATTTATTTTTTCCTTCATACCATTTGCAACTACCACATATCGGTTATTTTCGGATAATTTCAAATTGGTAAAGAAATTTTCATTTTCGAACATGTGATCGGTTGCACCACTATCAAGAATTATTTGGTCAAACAAATTAAAAATTTTAAAGTGAGATACAATACCACATGAGCTCGAAATTTGATTTTGATTACCAAGCAGCACAGAGAGTTGCTGGAGAAGGCGCTGTACTTGATCTCCAGACTCGTTTGACCCGCCAGAGCAGAAACCACTGAACCCGCTTGGATCTGATCCGTTTCACCCTGGACTGGAGCCCTCCATTCCTATGCTAAATGGAGAGGGTTCGGCCAGAGAAATTACTTCTTCCCTTGCCCTCTTCCTTCTTTCCATTATTCTGTCGCCTCTTTTTTCCTCTTGATTTCTCCCTCTTTTCTCAACCACCGTCCATCCCTTCAATCCGAGATGAGGGTACAAAAACCAACATCGGTTCCGTTGATGACCGACCTTCTTGCAATTTGTGCATATCTCTCCTTCCCCTTTGTCGCTAGGGTTTTGAGTTGGTATTGCAAAAGCATGGCGGCCGTGTTCCTCGCCGAAGGCTTGCGAACCCCCCATGACGCTTTGTCTTGAATTGGGTTTGAGGTTTGTCTAACAATTGCTGTTTATTAGTATTGCTGCGATTTTTTTGATTTGATGAATTTTTTGGTTTGGTAAGGGGAGAAATATTCAAGGAAAAAAGATTTTGTTTTTTCTCGAATCTGATATGGTCTTTATTTGGTTTCGGGTATGAAATCAGATAGCAAAGTTTATGTCTAATCTTGACAAGAATAGATATTGGATCTATTTTTGGTATGAGTTTTTTGGTTTCTGGTCTAGCAAGCCGATGAGAACAGATTGTGCTTGACTGTAATTTTTCCATTATTGCTCATTTTGATATTGTTGTTTGCGGAACTTGCGACAGAATTATCTGCCGCTCAAGTTTGCTGGAAGCTTGGAGCTTTATCGGGTTATTGTTATTGGATTTTCAGAATTGCTCTGATAACATGTTGAATTTATGAGACAGAGATTATATTTATTGGAAGAGATTTTATTATCAAGAAGAGTTCTTACTTATTACAAGATTCCTAGTCTATTTATACAAAGAGTTGTCTAACGGTAAGATTATTGTACCGTTGGGTACCTATTCCTATTCTATGCTTACTGTTGCCTTTTTCTTTTCTTTTTTGATAAAAGTGGGTTAAAACCCACCGATTTCATTAGAAACCATAAGTGTTCACAAAAGATGGTACCGAAATGGTACCAGTCCATACAACTACAAGTAAACTACCACATAACCAGAACAACAGTACAAGCCATATAGCATAAACCTACTACAAAACTACACATCATAAGAAGTAAGTATCTAAACTCCTAACAAAAATAGACTGAATACTAGATTAAAAACCAGTATCAATCTGATGCTCTAACCCATTTGTTCCAGCTACCATCTCCTCCTACAATAGAAAATTATCAAAGAAAACAGGCAATTGCATCACATCAGTAGGTAAAACTAAAGATAATGTAAGAAGAATACCCCTTCCTTTGGATCTCACCCAAAATTGTGCTAAAGAAATAATTTGAGATCCTATGGATCTAAGAGAAGTATGAATCTCCTGAAAACAAAGCTTATTCCTTGTTAACCACATGACCCAAAGTACTGCCCCTTCACAAGTTCAATCAAATACCTATCTTTAAAAAGAATTAAAGTATCAATAAACCACAATTCTTCAATAGTTGTAATATCAAATGTAAAGTTGTTATACTCGACTATCCAATTCCAAATCATCCTAAAAAAAGAACATTGCAAAAATAGATGATCTATTGTTTCAGGTGCTCCACAAAACATACAAGCTACATCTCCGGACCAACCTCTTTCGCTCAAATTCACTCTAGTTAGAATCTTTTTTTGTTTAACAAGCTACAAAAAAATTTAATCTTAAATGGGATCTTTGCTCTCCAAATAGTATCAAAAGTAATATTTTTAATCCCTCCATAGTCCAGCCAAGTATAGAAAGAGTGTACCGTAAATTTACCATTATTATTCCACCTCCAACTCAAGGTATCAACCTGATCAGTATCGAAGTTCACTACCCTAAGTTGAGAAACTAAACTACACCATTCTTCTCTAAGGCTCCCTGTTAACTGCCTCCGAAAAGCTAAGTTAATATATTGCCAGAATCTAGAACGGATGCTACAGACATACCCGTGTCATTTGTTACTGAATATAACTGAGGATATAACTCACTTAAAGGACATTCTCCCAGCCATTTATCTGTCCAAAACATAACCTCCTTACCATTACCTACTGTTTTCTTAAAACCTAAGTCAACAATTGGTTTTAATTTCAAAACATTCCTCCAAAAGACTGACATCCAATAACTAAACCCTTGCAACCCATATTTAGTTAAAATAATATCATTCCACATCCCTACAACTGAAGGATCATTATATCTATACCACCATTTAGCTAAGAGGGCTACATTAATAGTATGCAAGTTTAAAAGACCCAAACCACCTTGTGATTTATCAACACAGACTACTGGCCATGAAACTAAAGAAATTTTTTTTCTTACCGAACTTCCCCCGTAACATAAAAATCTCCTTCTAAGTTTGTCAATATGTTTTCTAATTTGAACAGACATTTCATACAGAGAAACCCAATATAAAGGAATGGCAGAAATTACTGTATTTAGCAAAGTTACTCGACCCCCTATAGATAGTAATTTACTTTTCCATCCTTGTAACTTTTTCTCAATTTTATCTATTAATACACCCAATGCACAGGTACACCCAAGTAAGTTATATGTAATTGACCTATAGTACAACCAAACCTATCAGCTAATCTCTTACTTTCCAAATCATTTAAGTTTAGTGGTATCATAACACTCTTGTGGTAATTAATTTTCAAACTAGTCATATTTTCAAAACCTGACAATAACAATTTAAGTGTTTCAACCATTTTATCACTAGCCTCTTAAAATAATAGGGTATGGTCCGCAAAATGCAGATTCAAGATATCTCCTACACCTACAAAATTACCCAAACCTTTCAATAAACCTGTCATCTTAGCTTTATGTATAATTTTATGTAAAGCCTCGGCCACTATATCAAATAGAAAGGGGGATAGAGGATCCCCTTGTCTCAATTCTCTCTTGCAGCTAAAGTATTCTCCTCGACATCCATTTACACTAATACACATCCTACTACCTTGTAACATTTCAGAAATCCATTGTCTAAATTTAGACCCAAAACCTCTAGCAAGTAAAGCTTCTTGTAGAAATTCCCAATTTATTAAATCATACGCTTTTTCGAAATCCAGCTTAAAAAGTACACCTTTAGTTTTAGAGACTCGAACTTGATGTAATACCTCATTGGCACAAACCACATTATCTAAAATATACCTACCTTTAATAAAAGCAGTTTGAGTATCACTTATAAAAAAATCCATCACTTGTGCTAATCTATCAGCCAACAATTTTGTGATTAGTTTAAAACTACAATTAATAAGACTAATAAGTGTATAATTGGAAATACAATGAGCTATCTCCTTCTTAGGTATGAGACAAACATAAGCCATGTTCAATTTGGGAATATCTAAATCATGAAAATAAAAGGAAGTAAAAACTTTGTATAAATCAGATTTAATAAAATCCCAACTAGCTTGATAAAATACAAAAGAAAATCCGTCCGGTCCTGGGGCCTTGGAGGCATTGCAAGCAAAAACAGTTTTCTTAATTTCATCTAATGAAAACATTTTTTCTAAGTCAAAACATTGCGACTCACTCAATTTTTCAGATGCAACCCATAACCCCTCCTGTATAGATATATCCCTAACAGTACATGTTCCTAATAAGTTTTTATAGAAATTAGTCACATGACTTTTCAAAGCTGCTGGATCACTAATGATGACTCCCTCATGTTCTAGAGTTAAAATAATATTTTTCCTTCTTCTATTAGAGGCACAAATATGAAAGAATTTTGTATTCAAATCACCCTCTAAAAACCACTTCAACCTAGCTCTCTGTTGCCAATAAGATTCCTCTTCACTCATAATTTGCCTAAACTGCACTTGACACTCAGTCCATTTTTCAAATTCAGAACTACTCAAATGTCTAGTTTCATTATTAAGTTCAAAAGAACCTATTTCCTCAAGTAATTAAGCATGTTTTAGCTCTTTTCTTTTCCCCTACTAGATTATAACTCCATCCTCTAATTTTTTCCCTCAACTTCTGTAATTTAATTCTCCATTGATCTCCAATATTATTTAAAAGGACGAACTCATTCCACCGTTGTTCTAAAAGTACAACAAATCCTTCTTCACTCAACCAAGATCTATCAAATTTAAAGTTATAAGTTCTAGTACTGCTCACACTACCTACCACCAACAATAATGGCGAATGATCAGAATGCACTCTAGGAAAAGAAGACAGATTTGAAGAGCTAAAATGTCTGTCCCACTCAACAGAACATAGAAATCTATCAAGCAAAGCTAAAGAAGTTGAGGTATTAGATCGTGCCCATGTATATTTCCTATCACTTAGAGGTAACTCTAAAAGATGTAAATTAGAAATTAGTCTATTAAATTTGGAACTTATCACGTGATTATAACTAGGCCCCAACCTCTCACTTCTTCGCCTTACCATATTAAAATCTCCACCTATTAACCACGCAGGAACTCCTAAATTAGGTAAATCATTAAGTTCTTGAAAAAAATTAGATCTCCTAGAAGCTACTGTTGGACCATATACGTACTATAGTGAATAGCCACTCAAAATCATCTATTTTATTTCTAAGGTGCACCGTAATAGAAAATTCCCCTAGTAGAACATTAGAAACTCCAAATTTATCTTCATTTATCCCTAGCAAAATCCCTCCTGCTGAACCAACAGAAGGAAGGATGACCCAGCGTGTAATATTCCTACTCAAAGCACCTAGCAATCGATCTTTAAAAACAGATTTTTTTTAGTTTCTTGAATCCCTACTAGATCAACATTTTGCGTATTCAAAAACTCTCTTAGAAATCTACATTTGACAGGGACACCTAACCCTCGAGCATTCCAACATAAGATATTTAACATTAATCAACCTTAGAACCCCCCCTGTGGAATGTAAGAAATCAAATCTTTTTTCAAAGAACTTTTTTTATCTGTTGGTAAGGAACCTACAGGAACAGTATTGTCAAATATCGTCCTAAAATTATCTTGAGAAAAACCCCTAAGTTTTCTAATAACTTCCCATGTATCTTAAAACCCATTTTTTCAAACATATCTAAAACTTCCAGATCAGAAAAATGCGAATCTGTTGCCTTTTTCTAGATAAACAAAAGAACTTATATTATGCTTGATCTAAGCCACTCGATCAATGATGGATGACTGAGATCGATCCTAGACTACTTCATTATTTTTAACATTATTAGTTGAAAACTGGGACTTACTAACAGAAACCCCTCCCCTCTTGAATGATTCAGTGCTTATTAGTTCATCATACCCAAAGTATTTTAAGTTATATTTAAGTAACTTATCAAGTTGGGAGTCGGGTTATAATAGCTATTGCATCTAATTTCACCTGCTTGTTTCTCACAAGTTGGATACATCAAAAGATCGAACCTTACTTATGACACATATTTCCTTAAATTTCTCCTAAAGGAAGAACCGAATGGCACTGAAACCATGATGGATGATGCCCTTAAAAATCAATTTGTATATGTGGTATAAAAATTAATGAGAATTCCCCTTCATTCATTTCTGAGGATCCTTAAAAGTTAAAACTGGTATCAAAATAGGAACCAACCATCACGAGTTCAGTTTGTAACAGAATCTAGCCTAGTTAATAGGGATTAGTTGAGATGTTGACTGGTCAAACGATTAGGAGAATGGGAATATCAGAGAAGATGCAGTAAGAACTATTCAAGGCAGTTATTCCATTCTAGATTGTTAGGCTGTTAAATATTATGTTAGAAATATTTTAGACCTTTGTAACAGGAGATTAAACAGAGATTAGACACTAGGCACAGCCTATATATACAACACAAGTAACAACTCAGTTTAATGAAAAACATTCTATGAAATTCTGTTTCTCAGTTTTTTCCAGGAAACCTATTATTACTTATTAGTCAGTCAGGATGAGCACCAAGCCTTACTAGTGTTAAAATAAAGATTTATCTATAATAATTGTCTTTATGATAATTCTCATGAACTTGCAAATTGCAGATCACATGCTTGACTATATTTATCAGAAAGACTGCAGATAGTGGATTTGTCAGTTAAATAGTTTTTAACAGGATACTTCTGCTAAATTACTAGTTTACTACATCAAAACTGAAATTGAGGCTTTTAATTTCAGCAACAGAAATATATTGCTCCATGAAATGTACAACACAGAAGAAAAAAATTCAGAATTTAGGCGGACACTGCCCTTAATCAACTAATAATTCTATCGTCTGACCAACATCTGGACTCCTAGGGCTAGAAGTATCTAGACGACCAAGAAGAGGATTAGACAGTGACTAAAATTTCAATTCCATTTGAATAGAATTTTACTTCATTTATAAAATCGATTCTATCCCCAAACCACACAGTTAAAGAAAACCTAGTAAACCTAATGATTTACAAATAGATTCTCACAAATTGGTTCAAAAAATCCCAATGGCACTACAGCTGTATCTTCACCACATCAAGATCATGAGGTGTGGTCACTGCAGCTGCCCCAGCCGTGGCATGAACAACCAGTATCTCGTAACTTGTTTTAAATGAGGATGCCTCCTCTATTACGACAGAGAAGATGGGGGAGAGGGGTGGGGGTTGAGAAGGTTGAGCGGGAGAGGAGAGGGAAGTAGCGTGATATATATTTTTTTTTATCCCTTCACGCTAACGGAGAGAGACTGTGTCATCTTCACAGTATCATTAAGCGGTATTCCTCTGCGCGTATCTTGAATAAATCAAACGGTCTATACTGCCCTTCAAACCAAACTCGGTCCGATGGGCATCGGAAGCCCTCCGCTTCCGGAATTTACATCCTCTCTTTACTACACAAGGAATCTTTTACAATTATTGAATCTGGACCATTCATTTTAACTTGGCACGAATCTCAAAGCCCAATAATACTGCCCCTTATTTCCCCCGAATCTCAAACTGGCTGAGATTTAATCTCTCATACCGTAAAGTGATGCGCATTATCTGTAGTAATAGAGAGAATACGGATCCCCGCTTCCGATAAGATAAGACCTAAAAAGAGATGCTGGCTATGGACAACACCTCTAAGGTAACATAATATTTCTCTTTCGTTTGGATTCTCATCGGACGGTTGGGATCTAAACACAACTATTCTCTTACACAATGAGTGTAACATGAATTCCAACCGATCGATCACCTTAATCAATTTTATTTACTTTTTAATAATCAGATTTAAAAAAAAAATACTAATCTAGCTAGATAACTAACTTAAAATTTTATTTACTGGCTGTAACTTAAATTTCAATTTAATGAAAATGGGCTTTTGCCTCTTTTAAAAAAAAAAAAACTTAAAATTTGATCCACGAACGAAATTTTGCTATTCCTATTATGACTTCAAAGATATACTCAAATTTAATATTACAAAATAATATAAATCAAAATTACCAAGCACTGAGCAAATTAAGAATGTAAGAGTCAATTTTCAAAAATAAATTAGATAATACAGAATTAATCAAAATAAATAAAATTAAAATAATAATATCATGATCGTATAAAACACTATCCTTAAGCGTATTCCGTTTTTATAATTTGAAGCCGTTATCAAAATAATACGATATGGGTGACATTGTATCAACTTAAAATATTTTGTTTAACTGGTTAACTATTCGATTTTCTGAAAATTCATCCCAACACATCAATGAATCCACGTCCTTTGAGGTAACAAAATATTTATGTTTGGATCATGACCGTCTCATAGAAATTCAGGTCAATCTGACTAGAGGTGAAATGCACAGTGCCACTTCAATAATCGTGCAGATTTTAGTTGGACTTTCCAGATCCAAACAAAAATATTCTGTTACCCTAGGTGATACGAATTCACACATGCATGCATTATCAGTGAATTCAAATTGATTGATTTGATTAGATTTTGTGGTTGCAGTTGAGAAGAGAGCACTGGTCGAGTTGCCAGAGACAGAGAGAGAGAGAGAGAGAGTATGGGTTGAACCGAAGGAAGAGAGCCATATTTGAGCATGCATGTACATGTACTTCTCCAAGAAAAATATTCTGACATGATTTGTCGAAAATGGCCGTTTCGTTGGCATATCTATCTTGGTGTTGTCATTCAGATCAAAATACTCGGATATGACCTCTCTTACACGGTAAAAGATGTCATAAATACTTCATTGCAATACATAGAATAAATTAAGGCTCTAAACGAATCCAACCAAATCGAATTTACCTCAATTTGAGTTTGAGTTTGAATATAATTCGAACCGAACTGGTTTGATTTGTTTTAGAACGAACTAATTTTTAATCAAATTAATTACGAACTTTTTTCGAATTGAATTGAAGTCAATTGAATCACGAACTACGAAATTTTGACAGCCACCAGTAGTTTATGCATCATTTTTCTTCACGCGATTTCCTTTTACATTTTACCTTTCACGAATTCACACCAGTCCAAAATTCTCTTACCTTTTACACTGTTGGATTAATTAAAATCACGGCATGGACCTAGTCCAATGGAACTTGTTCCATTATTAATTTTGTTACTGAAAGTATTTTTCTATTATAAGTTACTATTATATTAATAATTTTGAGCTCTAATATAAGTTTGATTCCTGCATTATTAAAGATTGATTGTTGAAGTCATTAGTTGAATTATTTGATATTTGAATCTAAATAGTTCGCAAACCAATTTCGAACGAACTATATCCAGTTTGAGTTTGAGTTTCAATAAAATTCGAACCAAACTGGTTTGATCTATTTCAGAACGAACTAATTTCAGAAATAATGAACTACAAAAAATTTGTGCAGCCATAGGATAAAATCGTGTCATAATTAAAAAACTTTTAGTTTTGATTTGAGGATATATGTAACTGTTCCTTTTAAACCATTTTGGGCTTTGCAACGAAATTTCTTGGACTTGTCATTTTAACCGGCCTGTATAAAACCCCAAGTTTTGCTATTTATTTCGAAACCCTAAATCTAGCTGCTGAAGGTTCACTCACTTCACAGTACACGCTCTCTCTCTCGATCGACAGCCTCCATTCCTTTTCCAGCCTACAACTCTTACTTACAGTCCCTCTCCAGCTTCCACTAAAAATTTCCAGTCTCATATCCGTCATTTTAAAAGAAGAACACAATTGCACAAGAACAAGAGGTTTGTCCCAATCCCTTGAGGTGACTTTATGTTCAGATCTGAATTTTCATTTAAGTTATTTGAAAATATAAATCAATTATTTGCAATTTTTCATTTCTTTTTTTTTGTTCTGGTATATTTTTTTTCCTGCTTAATGGAACCTAATCGTACCTTTTGTTTTAATTGGGGTTTTTATGCGTACATGGTCGTGTAGTTAAGGTTTCTCGGTTCTGTTTATTAAGTCAGCGTTTATTATTAGATTGTAATAATGTACTATGCATATAACAAAGGAGCCTACAATTTTTTGTTGTCATATCAGATTTTATGACACTTTATTATTCCTTATAGATGGGTCTCAGCAGTGGGCTCAACAGAGTCTATATTTTGACCAAGAATTAAGAACCAATTTTTTCAAAAGTGTTGGAACATATGTTATTGATGCTGATATAACATTTTTCATGCACTAATTCTTCAAGCACAGGACACTCCAATAAAAACTTCTTCCAAGAGTCAACACTATCAGCGTTAAGTGTTTTAAGGCATGGAAAGTTTACTGACTTGGATTCTCTAGCTATAAGATGATCGACTATTGTGGAGAGGCATAATTGGAGATCTCTAGTTATGTCTCTTCACAATAGTCTCAGTAAACCTTCCTTGTCTTAAAACTCTTAACATTGATGTTGTTACAAAAGAGAGAATTTTTTTAAGAAGCTTTTGTTGGGATGTCCTGTGCTTGAAGAATAAGTGTTAGAAAATTGTTATATCAGAATCATTCATATATGTTTCAACACTTTGAAAAAATTAGTTATTGGTAGTTCAACTCCACCTCATTGAATCGACATCTTACACACCTACAACATCATCAACAAGGTGGCTTTTGGATGGCTTTGTTTAGGGGTGCACGCATTTCATGGATTTTTTTTTTCTAGCATACTTGTTACAATGGGTACTTGAACTTCGGAATAAAATTTTGAAGTAGCTTTTGGTCAGTGTTTTAAAATTCGGTCTATTCGGCCGAATATTTGTATTCGGTTGAAATCCGCATAGAAAATAAGTATTCGGTCAAATATTCGATTTTGAATATTCGGCCGCATATTCGGCCGAATATTCGATATCTGGTTCCGCATATTTGGTATTTATTCGGTATCCGGTTCTGCATATTCGGTATTCGGTTCCGCATATTCGGTTATGCATATTCGGTCTCTGATATAAAATATTAGATACTTTATTCATTTGCATACAAATTAATATGAATTCTCATTTTAAAATCCGAATAAAAATTCACATATTCGGCCGCATACCGTACATGCGGTATTCGGTGGCTTTCTGAATACCGAATAAGAATCGAATTTCAAAACACTGCTTTTGGTATTATCATGTATTTTATTTAGTTGTGATGTAAACAAATCAGATATTGGGTGTAAACAAATCAGTATGATGTTGGGTGTAAACAAATCATATATTATTTGATTTTGTCCTTGTATCAGTATGATGCTGGGTGTAAACAAATCAGATATTATTGATTTTGTTTGGATTCTAATTCGGAAAATTACTTAAACTAGTATCGTACCTATGCATTGCAACGGATACATGTTATGTGATAATTTATTTTGAGTGAGCCTATGGTACTATGCATAGCATGGATGGGTCCGTACTATGGTTCAATATCTTCGTTTTCAAAATTCTAACGGTTGATCTAAACCGTTCAACATGATTTTCATATGAATATGTACTTGCTGACCAAATTTTACATTTTTTCAAATTTTACATTTTTTCAAATTTTTTTACTCTTTTTTTATATAGGTAGAAAATCACTTGATCTGAAAATTCTTGACCATCCAAAAACAGTTATTTTCTACCTATCTAAAAAAAAGTAAATTTTTTTGAAAAAATGTAAAATTTGGTCATATGGAAATCATGTTGAACGGTTCGGATCGACCGTTAGAATTTTGAAAACGAAGATATTGAACTGCAGTACGGACTCATCCATGCTATGCATAGTACCATAGACTCACTCATTTATTTTTATATAAAATAGCATATATTCATTAAAAAAAAATAGACTAAATAACATATTAAATGACATTAACATCCAAATAACGTTAGCATTCATTAAATGATGATAGTAAATAACATATTAAATGACATATATTAGTTTTATCTTTTTGATATATTTTCATAAAAAAAAATCTCATACAAATTGATATATTAAATGAAAAATAACATTCCGTAAATAATATAAAATAGAAAGAAATGAAGATATGACCATTCAATTATCAATCAATTCAAAATTCCATAAATGATCTTTAAAAAATAGAAATAAATCATGACTAATCAGAAAAATGATAAAATTTGCATGTAGAGAGCATATGTGGCGAGTATATGTCTAAATAAATTTAGACTTTTACACGTAAAAAACATTAAATAGATGCATTGAATTAGAATATTTGATCGGAGGGCTAATATCAAATCCAAAATTTTATATTTTAATCAAAATCATTGACAGATTGGGACATCTACGTGTTTAATATAATAATAAAAATAAGTGTATAAAAGTTTTCATAATCTATAAAGATTTTTTTTCTAAGACAGAATTTTTATTTTTAGAACAAAGTTTGAGAAATAAGTTTGAGTTCAATTTAAGATACAACAAAAGACAAGCCAGAAGCTTGATGACTTGACAACTAGCATTGAGAGAACACCAACAACTGACTGATGGTGTTACACTTTTGATTTTCACCATATGTGCCAATTGCTACTGTGTCTGTGTTGAAGACGTCTAGCGGGACATCAATATCTAGTATTATCAAAAATAAAAGTCAGAAACCAACATTAATTATGTTAGAGGTGTTGCAATGCATTTAGTTAATTTATAATTAACTTAATTTTCAAAAAATATCTCAAAGAATTATAAACATAATAACCAGCATTAATCATGAAAAATTGTGTCTAAATTTCTTTTTCTAATCTAAATTAAGAAATCTGATTAATGCACAGAGAAAGTTTTGAGTCAGGTAAAGCATATATCCAATCATACCAATAATAATTGGATAATCTAAGTGTTAATTCATAGATCTATAATGAATAATTCATGTACCATTTTGGTTCATGCATGTCATCGAACACAAAAAAAATTAAATTGTTAAATTATGTGAAGCAAAATATAGTGTTTTAAAGTTCACAAATACTAATTGAAAAATCGAAGTCGCAAACACAGTAGATTACTTGCATGTTGGAACAACAAAAGTTGAACACAATTTTATATCATTTTTGTTCAAGCATTTCATCGAACACAAAGAAAGTATTAAATTGTTCAATAACATGAAGCAAAATACAATGTTTTTCAAGTTCACAAATACTAACCGAAAACTTGAACTCACAAACAAAATAGATTACTTACAAGTTGCAACAAAGAAAATTGCACAAAACTTCTCGTTTTGTGTTGCCATGAATTTGTCTACGGGTTGATCTTTTTAAGGGCAGCAGATAAACAAAATTGAAAAATTTAACAAAAAGCAATGAATGATCGAAAGAATTTGGCATTTGCGGCAAGATTGATATACGATTTGATATTTGATGTTCAACTAATGATGGTATTATCTAAAAGATGTATAGTAATTTGAATTTTGTGGGCGAAATTCTTTTTAAGTGGGGAAGAATGTAACATTACATAAATTTCAAGTAAGAAATTAATATTGAACATAATGTACAAAATACTTGAATGTAAATTTTGATAAAATAGGTCACATTTAACAGACAAATAATACTTTTTGAACAATTGAACGAGATAATTAAGTTACTTGAAGTGAATGTATATATATTTGGTGTGCCATACTAATTCGCGCACAGTCTGGTGCGCCAATCCACCTCGCAAATCTGAATAATTTGGTACGCTGATTGGATCTGCGAAAGTGTCATGTTTTGAGAAAAACAGATCTGAGTGTCATTGATTTAATTAAAATTTAAAAATTTCATTGACTAAAAACCATTGGGTCCGTATTTCCTCTCTTCCTGTTTGTATGCGTTGGTTGTTGATATTTTGGTACATATGGTAATGTTTTCAAAGTAACCCAGTATTTTCATGATATTTTTG
Organism: Carex arenaria; assembly: GCA_964058825.1. Lineage (NCBI taxonomy): Eukaryota > Viridiplantae > Streptophyta > Magnoliopsida > Poales > Cyperaceae > Carex > Carex arenaria. The sequence goes on from CAXKVW010000914.1 coordinate 28,341, forward strand.
TTTTGGAATTACTGACACCATAAGACAGTCTTATGTAGTGTTGTGTCTTGCAACAACAATTCATACGGTAAGCGAATGGGAATTCTTTTGTCGTCTCACATTCTTTTTCTTCTTTTTGTTATCTTTTTTTTTTTCCTTTGTGCGGGATTATGTCATCTCCTATTGTTTTGGCTCCATTTTCTTTGGCTTCCTACCAGGTTAATTTCTCTACCCATCTATTTAGGTTTTATTATTTTTTTTTGTCCTTTTGCTACATGCTTCTTATTTTTTTCTACTTGTTGGTAAAATTATGACCAATGAACTGGTTTATAATCTACAAGATTGGGTACATGATTATTGATGGTCTCATTAGAAATATTTTTAATCATACCATTCTCACATAGAATTAGATATTTTATAATTGATTATTATCGAATTAGTGAAATAACAGCAAACAATGTTAACCATTCTGTATGTAAGAGCAATGTGTGAAAAACAAATGTTGCAAAACATAATTAATGGTTAGATTTTTTTTCATAAATGTATAAATAATGATTTAAAAGGTTACAATTCTAGTCCAATTTGCTTTGGAAATTTTATTAGCATTACTCTTAGTCTAGAAACAATAGTGATTTAGGTCTCAAAATTTCTCATTAGAGATGGTATTTGAGTCTGATGAACAATGGTTTTATTTTCTTGGGTTGAAGGAGAATTTAGGAGAGGGGCTCTTGATTGAGGAGAAGATGAGAGAAGAAAAACAGTTTCTTAACTCATTCACTTGTTCTCTTTTTTCAAGTAAAAGAAACTCTTACTACATAACCCATCTCTTTATATTCACAGTTTTGTTTATTTTTATTTTTTTTTGAAAATCTTCGCAAAGGCTGCTAAGTCGTGGGGAGAAATTGAACTCTCAAACTTTGGATAACCAACAATCCTAGAACTTTTCTCCTAGCCAACTATGCTACCTCCCCTTTCTCTAATTTTGTTTATTTTAAAAATAGTTACTGGCCCCTATGTCTGTTGCTTAGAAAGGAGAAAACTGTACTTGTATAATCATCCCATTAGTCAAGTTCATTGGGATAATTATTATATCATCTCTTATGTAAAATCCATCAAAAAAAATCATCCGTGTCCTGGATACTGAAAAACAAATGAAAAAGAATATGTAGATTTAATATCTTGAAATACCGTGCCTTTATTGTAAATGAGCATAATGTTATTTACTTCTCTAGAGGTGTTCCTGAATCATTCTTTGATTAGGAATCTTAGGCATTTATGTAAAAACTTTGTAAATATTTTTCTTATTAATATCTGTTAGTTGGAACTTGAAATACACTTTCTATTATTTTATCTTGAAATACACAACTATATTTTTGTTTAATATGCCCCCATTGGCAGTACCGAAAAAATGAGCTTTTTTTGTTTGAATATGCCCATTGCGCCTCCATTATCACCTTTACCCAATTCATTGAGCCTCATGGTCATATAGAGGTTAAGTTAGACAAAAGGATTATTTTTTTTTCTTTTGATAAAAGACGGTAAATGATTGAATGATTCACAAAAGATTCATGTTGAGTATGGCCAGGTTGTTATTTGAGCTTCAGGCCACTAGGGAAAGTTACTAAGTTGTAACAAATCAGGGTGGTAAACTAGTAATTAAACGCCTACATGCCGAAATACCAATCCATGACCAAGGAAAAGAGGCAACTGAAAGAATAACATACTTCAGAAGGTTCAACAAGACATCTGTTCTGAACACCTATATACCCATTGAAGCAATACAGGGCTTCATCACCACTTCTTCCCTTGAATGACCCAAAACATTAGTATCCTCATTGGAACAGAAAAAAGGTATACAAGATATTGCATAACGATTAAAACAGAAAATACAAGTAATAATATTAAAAAAATAATTAAAAAAAATATTTGTAGACTGTTTAATTTTATATGAAACTAGCCTGAATTTTGGTACCGTAGTACAATATATTGGTATCAAAGTTGGTATCATAGTAAAATATATATGTATCAAGAGTTTCAGAGTTATTTTTGGGCTGGAGATATTGATTTGGGCTGGAGATATTGATCTATGGTTTATAACTAAGAATATTTTGTTAACAGAATTTGGCATCAACAACTACTTGTACAGGATAGGTTTGCCTATAGCCATAGCCTTTAAATCATCTCCCTTGGGCTTCTCGCTGAAGGAAATGACTCTTCCTGTGTTGTCTATCCTCATCAGTCCAAAATCTGAAGCATGATTGTCAAGAAAAAATCAAATGCCTAGAAGATAATTAACAGTGACAACGGATACCCTTCAACAACATAAAATATACTAGTATAAAGTTACCTGTTGTCCATAGGCAAACATGAGAATGTAACATCTACACCAGTTTGTCTGGTGAGTCTGCATTCAAAAAGTATAAATCAGAATGGGCTGTGGTACGGATTTATAACTAAGAATATTCTGAAGGGCTGTATTCAGAAAGACAATCGATACGAGTTCAATTTCTGAAGGGCTGTGGTAAGGATTTATTGAAGCAGCAAAGATGGGGCATGAAATCATCTCTTTTTTTATGCCTACATAGAGTAAAAAAAGCACACTTTATATTTTTCTATTAGTACATATCTTAAAAAACTAAACTTGAAATAGAATCCTAGAAATTAGGAATAAATTTACTTAGTAAAATGCTTTCCTCCTTGGACAAGCCAATCATCATATGAACACCTCATATTGGAAATACCATTTGATTGCTTCGAACAGTAAAGAACTACTATAAGAAAAAAGAAAAGGGTATTTTGGCTAGGTGCAGAGTGGAATAATATGGTACCAGAATGAGATGTTGATTCTTTGGTGTACAATTTCTCCAGCAAGCCCTTTTTCACACCAAAGTATTGAGATGATTACAACCACTCATTTTGCTTCTAGCAAGACTGTTCAATGATCATAAGTAGATTGCCAACTTCTATATACCTAGTGCAACAGACTTGCAAGCATTTGCTACAGCTGTTTTGAAAAACATGCGGGTGGTTCCATTACCATTGATGTTTGACAGGAGATTATCTGTAGTGATGCAATTAGCACCAAATACTTTTTCAAATACAACATTCAAATTAATAAAGATAGTTAACATTTGAACAACGATACGTGTGATGTGGGTTTCCCATCACGATCTAAGATACATGCATGGTGTGCTTGTTATAAACAGAAGCAGATGTGAGACTATTGCAAGCAAATGGTATCATACCAAGCACAAGCAATAGACTAACATCTACTTCTATTTGTAACAATCACACCATGATGCAACATAGGCTGTGGTACATGTGATGTGGATTTCCCGTCACGATCTACGATACATGCATGATGTGCTTGTTACAAACAAAAGCAGATGTCAAACTATTGCGAGCGAATGGTATCGTACCAAGCACAAGCAATAGACTGACATCTACTTCTATTTGTAACAATCACACCATGATGCAACATAGGCCGTGGTACATGTGATGTGGGTTTCCCGTCACGATCTAAGATACATGCATAGTGTGCTTGTTACCAATAGAAGCAGACGTTAGACAATTGTGAGCAAATGGTATCATACCAACACAAGCAATAGGCTGATATCTACTTCTATTTGTAACAATCACACCATGATGCAACATAGGCCGTGGTACATGTGATGTGGGTTTCCTGTCACGATGTAAGATATATGCATGGTGTACTTGTTACAAACAGAAGCAGATGTCAGACTATTGCGAGCGAATGATATCATACCAAAAGCAAGCAATAGATTGACACCTACTTCTATCTGTAACAATCACACCATAATGCAATATAGGTCGTGACAGAGAATCCACATCACATATACCGCCATTCAAATGTTAAAAGATCTTTATATATTTGAATGTTGTATTGTAACAGGTGACAAGGTGCTCATTACATCAATCTCATGTCACAGTAACACACATTAATGGAGCCATCAACATGCTTTTCAAAAACAATTGCAGATTCTTGCAAGTTTGTTGCACTCAGAATATAAAAGTTGGAAATTACTCGCTCTGGCCTCAGTCAAAATACACTTGGAGGATTTGGTACCACATGCACATCGCTGCATCACTTGTCCAGCTACCTTCCTTGGCTACCAAGAACTTGGAGGCCACGATGTTGTCACACCGAGAAAAAAAGAAAGCAAAACCAATTTAGTATGACGCCTGCTACCTCCTGCACGTGGAAAAAATGAAGTTACCTGTCATATAAGGAATAATAAGTGTCTCATAAAACCTAATATGACAAGAAAAAAATAATAGGCTACTTCATTATATGTATAGTACATTATTGTAGGGTCCTGACAATACCACCTGGAATAACCGCTGCTACATTTTTTGGGTTCGTCATATCCTCCCACTAGGTAAAAAAAAGGAACCAATCAAGTATTAAAAAAAAAGGTTACTCATCTTTGATTATTATAGCTTGGCGTTTTGTTCTTTCCTCTTATTACAAGACGACCCCGCGTCCAGTATGGTAAAGAAGAATATGCAAAACTTAAGAATTAACAGACCCTAAAATAGTTGTTGTATATTCTATTTTTTAGGTAAGAACACTAAATTTCAGATAAAGAGCAAAGATGCAGTATTGATTAAAGGTAGGCGATCTGCTGCAACAAATTAAGAAAGGACAAGGAAGAAACTGTACTCAAGTTCTCAGCAGAACAATCAAGCTTCTCTCTAACAATCAGATCTGAAGCAAAAGTTATAGTCTCTAAGAATCAGATCTGAAGTAAAAGTAAAAGTATTAGAAAAATTGAGAGATTGGGTTTATTACTTTACCTAAAGGAGCTGGGGCGACAGAGGAGGCGGCATACCGTTAAATACTAAAGAGAGAGATTTGTGGAATTAGATTGGCAGCCCCTGCCAACTTTTTCAAAAAAAAAAAAGAGAGATTTGTGGAATTAAGAGGCGCCCGCGCGAGAGAGAGAGAGTCAAGGACGAGCCGCTCAGAACATATATATCGCTAGTAAGAGAAAACCCTAGCTCAGTTTTTTTTTTTTAATTCAAAATAAAAGCCCAGTGGCCCAGCCCAATGAAAGAGGAGGGAGGCTCTGTAAGCTTGGTTTAAATTCTGATGTCTCTTACTTATGTACCGAACGAGTAAAGATCGAGCCGGAGGAGCAGATGAATATGAGCGAGCCAACGGACCAACAGGCCCAATTACTATTCCTAAGTTGAATGTGTTTGTTGGGTCCGGATTAAATCCATCAGAATGAATTAATTAATGTATTGTAGGACTAATAGAAGGAGATGAGGATCATAATTTCTTTATATATGCATTGCATGAATGCATGCTCTCTGTTTTCACTTTTCCTCCAACGCTGAATGAATGCCCTCTTTTCTTCACCTCTACAGCCTGTACGTACGGAGATGTTCACAATGCAATTAATTATATTGCGTACGGGTTCCACTCCTCGTCGCTGTAATTCTCGTGCTATATATCCATCCAATTACTTTTGCTACTCTTTCTTCTTATTTCACAGGGATCGAGAATCAATTTGCCAAAAATATAACGCATTTTTTAGTGCAACATTGTTTTTGTTCAAGTTAATTAGATAATAAGGGTTAATCAAATTAACGAACAACAAACAGATTAAGATATATATATATATATATAGGAAAAAAAACCCCAATTGAACATGAGTGCTTTGCTGTTGATTTTATAGTGATTTTGTTAACATTGCTCATTTTTGCATTTTTATAATTTATGTTGTTGGTTAATCAAAATTTTGCAGACAATTATATGTTAATTAATTCATATGAATAAAAATTTAAAAAATAAAATATCTGTATTTTATTGAGAAATTTTTATGAAATGCTCTCCTAACCTCAAATTTATTAACAATTAATATATTCTCTAGAGACTCAAACATACAATCACCTGCCTCGTTCTCTTTCCTCCCCAGTTCCCACCTACCTGGACAAGTATTCTCTGAGATATTGAACAGTAGGACCAACTTTACGGTTTCAGATTTATTATCTCAAAATAAAAAAACAAAACAGTGCAGGACCGGTATTAATTATTTGTGTTTTGAGATTAATTTATGCTAATTAAGTTAAAAGAACGAACGGTCCTCCGAGTCCACTAATTGTAAAAGATTCCATGATTCCTGGACTGGAAGGATGGATCCGAATCCCCCACCCAACTCTCCCACTGAACTACAATCTGGTACCTAGTTTTTCCCTTAATTAAAATTGATGGGAATATCTTGAAAATTTTACAGAACCCAGTTTATTCATAAAATACGCCAATGGACCCTGTCAGAACTCAGAATAGTGCACAACAGACGTTGAAATTTATCATAATTCACCCACAACATTATTAAACGCTGGAATCTAGCAGAAAAGTCCCTGGACAAACAAGAATTTCAGCAGAAATGGGCCAAAATGCTGGAAATTTACAATTTTAACCCTATACATGCCTTAAATTAACCAGAATGCTAATTATTTTACCAGAAATTATGTTGAATACTTTATGTTTACCATAAATATCAGAACAGTACTTAGATTTAGATGTATACCATTTTACAAAACTGTGGTTGGCAATATAAGAAATTTACCAGAACAGATACTTAAATTTTTAAAGGAAACTAAAATTGATTTTTAGTAAATAAGGTTCAGCCATGATAAGTTAAGAACTAATACACACAGGTATCAAGCAAATAGGATGTGTTATCACATTGATACAAAGATTTAGAACAGCTAATCACTAGTACAAATATGTACCGGAATATATGAAATGAAACTTCTTAACTCAAGGCAAGCACAAATGGGATGAATATGATTGATTAATCATTGTTTCAACTAATTTATCAAACAATGATCGATTTAATCAAGATAAGTACTGAACTTCACATAGTTTTCTTAAACATGTAGCAGTATAATAAAATGATAAATTTCCAAAATCTGAACTTATGTGATGGTGCAGTAGCACCCTGCTCTTTCTAAATTTACTTCTCAGAGTCTGAAGCATTTGACAATAACAAGAGATTACCATCATGGATCCATTGAGTTTATTTATTCTCTCAGTTTTTCTTTCATTACATCTACAATGTGTGCCTACTGCCAGAAAAAGGAAATCAATTTGAACATTCCATCTCAAGAGAATTAGTGGCTATTAACCATTTTATATATTGTTACAAGTTAAACTGACGTGACTTACAAATAAATATAACTAAAAGGAAGCAATCGAAAAATCTAACCAGGTGAAATCAAATTTGCAGTATCTACACCAGAAAGAAAGTTAATTTTAGATAATCTTAAGCTAATGGTCACCGGCCCTAATTTTTCCAGCATCAACATATGCTCGGTGTAGGTCAGGAATAGCGTGTTCATATGGCCGAATAAACTGCTCCAAAAACTGCTCTTCAGTTAATTTTACAACAGAAGAAAAACTTTTCTTTCCTGCTGGAAGTCCTTTCGATATCAGAAGATTTCTAACAACGTTTCGAGGAATCAGGCGGTTTTGTAAGCTGTGCATGAGCATAGATGGATATTGGACCACATGAATCCTATCGATCCCGGCTGCTTCTTCAATCAGGTACTCCATTTTGCTGCATATCAGCTTCTCTGGTACCTTCAACAAAGAAGGGGCTTTACTAATAACACACGCTATCTCCTCCTGTGAAAGGCCGAGTTTTGTTAAATTATTTAACCGAGCAACTAGGGTGTGTTGGTTCATCCAGACGAACACACCTAATACATGCACAAACATACCTGATGAACGGCCAATGCCCAACTCCTCAACCATCTTCTCTTTAATTTTCAATTTTTCAGGATTATATTGGAGTACACCAGGATGAAATTTAATGATCTGAAGAATCTGATTAAGAGACAAACCACATTGGTGTTGAAGAAAAGACAAGTTAGGCACGACAACATTTTCCAGGTTGGTTCTGAGGAGTGTGCCGTAGGTGAAGAGAAGGAGAGACAGATTGTCTACTGATCCAAGGACCCCTAACCAGAAGTCCAGCTTTTCCACAAGATTGATAGCAAGCAGAGAAGGTTTTCGGGCAATGATAGCAGATATGTCTTCCATGGAGAAGCCGAGGTCTTGCAGCTTTGCAATATTTGGTCTCAATGAGTTGTCCAAACGAGTGCAAAGGATGCGGGGATACCGCAACACGGCGGTTCTGATGTCGGCCTCGTGCACGCCAGTCTCTCTGAGGAACCGGAGCACCGCGTCAGGGTTATCAGGGGACTTGAGGTGTGTGATATGGTTGGATGCTTTGAGAGCCTCGTCGGAGGAAAGACTGCATGATTGGACGAGGTATTGTAAAGCAAAGTGGGGATTTTGAGTGGGAGATAATTTGGAGGCGGCGAGTGGTGTGCAGCGATTGCGATTGCGATTGAAGGGAAGAGACGGACGGAGGCAAAAGGGAAAATTCAGAGGCATCGTCACCACTCACCTCTCGCCTCTCACCTTGGTAGGCGGAGCACTGCACTGGCTGAATCTATTCAGATGAGAAATGAAATGAAATGAGTGGATACCCAATTACGACGTACCCATAGCGGATTCGGCTCCAGTCATAGTTTTCATTCAAGTCCCTCGTAAAATCAAATATCTCCATTCTTATATAATGCACGTAGTTGTTCTGATCCGTCAACGGCTGAGATTGAAGGATAAATTTTCAGATTTAATATCAGCCCTCCAATCACATAATCTGTCATCTTTTGATTAAATGCATATATTTTATGTGTAGAAGTCTAAATTTAGTTAAAAATATACTCGCCTCACATATTGCTATATAGTTTTTCGCAATTAAAATTGAATGAATTCCTACTGATTTGTTTCCTTATTTTTCCTTAAAACTATATTTGATTCCTGCAATTAAATTATTTCCTTATTTCGTCGTTTCTTTTGTTTTATTTCTCCTCTTTCTATATATTTTCGACAATAAAATGGAAATTATTCAATCTTTTCGACTCTGTGGAGGGGTAAGGACTCATAATTTAATATAACAATTTTGATCAGGTCAACCTCGAGATGTGACCCATCAATACATAATTAGAAATTAAAGCTCTAGCTTTTTTTTTTCTTTTTTGAGGAAAAACTCATGTTGGGAACAATGAAAAAGAGGTCTATTTTATTCGGATTTAAGTTGTAGGATTTATTTTTTTTAGTTCGAATTATCCGATTATAAATATATGTTTTAGATTAATTTGTTGATGTTATGGAAAATCCACTTCTATATAATTTCAATGGATCAATTCCAGCGTATTCATTTTAAATTTGACACAGTTAAAACATAAAAGATAAATTATGGAATCAAAAATACAAAATAAAGACAAATTTATATAGACTTTTCACTGCCGTCAGGGACGGACCCAAAGAGGGGCAGGGGTAGGCACTTGCCTACCCTTGGATTTGATTTTTTTTTTTATATTCAGTTCAATTTGATGTTTGTGCCTACCCCTGAGTCAGTATAATGCCTGACCCTGGGCCACAAAAATCTCCTTAAAAATTCATAGATCCCGTCAAGGTGAGAGTGATTTTCAAGGCTGCACATCCTATTGTAGGATTAAGTAGGCGGTACTTATATTACAATCTGGATGCTGTGCTGTTGTATTCTTGTTGTGCTACTATTGTACATGGATTCCATTTTTGGACCGCTATAAAAAGTTCCTTAATTTTATATTCTAGATTGTTGTTCCTTTTCAACTTTTTTGGACCGCTACAATGATAAAAGGATCATAGCAGTAAATTCTATACATATGCTTACTGAGTCTACAATAGATTACATTTTACATAAATTATTATCCTGATCAAACTTTTATTACTTTTCAATTTTATTAAACTTGGTAATTTTTTTTTTTTTTGTGTTTTTAAATTACAAATGCTACATGTAGATGTATAGTTTTGTCTACATGTGAGTTCAAAATAGTTGCAATTGAAGTATGCAAAATTATGGGTTGAGTTGTGTTTATCATGTTGATTGGTTTATATAATATCCGATTAGTTAACGGGTTTAAATCCGAATAGTTATTTGAATCCGATTCGTGCCCTACCCTGACGGAAATCCTGGATCTGCCCCTGACTGCCGTAAGAGTCGATCTGGGGCATATCTAAAACCTTGGCAAGAGGTGCTTAGAAGTGCATTTTTGAACATATATTTTGAAATTTAATTGTATTTTTTTTACGTGTATAAGTCTAAATTTAGTTAGAGATGTACTCGCTATCTGTATTGCCACACATAATGCTAAACATTAAAAAAATAAAATTAGCATTACACTTTTATTATTATATCTCTCTTCAGCTTTAATTGGCTCATAAAGAGATTAATTTTCGATTTTGACAAATAACATATCTCATTTCCGAATTGCCTGTCTCTTATTCATTTTTGAAACAGAACAAAAAAAAACATATTATTGATTTATTCCCTACCACATATCTACATATAATTTAATTAATTTTTTATAAGATTTAACTTAATTTTAACTTAAAGATTGAAGAGGGTATTTTTTTCATTTTTATTGTAAATAATGTTGTTAAAATTAAAGCAGTCATTTGTCGCTATTTTTTTTACCATTATTTATTATTTGTCTCTTTGTTCAATCTTAATGTTAAATCTTATAATATAATCCCGTTGCAACGCACGAGCACGATACTAGTCTATATATATATATATACACTAGTATTGTGCCCGTGTGTTGCAACAGAAACATAATATAAAATTGAATATAATATGAAGATATCTTTTTGTTTGACATTCACACAAAATTAAGAAAAAAAATATTAAATGAAAATAAAAATCACACACTAAAAAATAGAAATTCAAATAATAAATTACAATAAAAGAAATAACAAATAGAACAAATAGATCAAATATAACATGAAAAAGTTTTTGAAGTATCATTGCCAGTGTGCTCCTCTTCGATATAGTGTAATATTTATGAAAATGAACAAACAAATATAAAAAGTATATTAATTAAAAAAAATGATTATGAAAATGCAGACATTAAAACAACGAGCATAGTGTATTTTCTTATTTTTAACCCGTCAAAGAATGACAGCCTCTATCTTTAAAAAAAAAATATGTCAAAGAATTATGTTGTTGGAATATTACTCAAATCATATAATAACTAAGAGGAGGGTTCAAATGCCTCCATCATGCCTCCATTTTTAAAAACATTAATAACTCAAAATTTAAAACTTAAAAGTCAAAATAAAACCGTTGGATGTGATTTACATTATTTTATCTATCAATGTATAAAAAATTATGGCATTTCAATTTTGTTTTGGTTGTCATCAAGAGCTTGTCAAAACGTATCGATGTGGATAATTTTAGAGAAGAAAATTTGTCACGGCGTGACGAGTCACGTAACGTCACGCACACGTCACGTCACGTGTGTCGATTACGTGACGTGACTCGCGTGTTGCGTGACGTGACTGCATTATATGGAAATTATACGTCACGTCACGTAAACCAGTCACGTCACGTCACGGTTGATTATGGGTACAATATGTACAATCAGGGTTGAGATTATTAATTTAGCTTAATGAATATTTATAATTTGTATTTTTAACAACATTATTTACTCGTGTCACACCCCGAGACAACTCGCCACGTATTTATACGTAAGGCGAATACACATCACATACATTATCAATAAGATCTACAAATGCCACATTAAATATAACAAACAATAGTCTTACAACAATAATCAAAGCGGTTTAACAGCGATCACGACATACATGGTTACGAATACGGTAACAACCATGCACGTTCAAGTATACAAATTTAGTGAAAATTAAATAAACAAAACAAAATAACCATATGTGGCATTTAATCATAAACATTGATCCTTCCGCTTGCTTTTACTCACGACCTTGCTTTGGTGCATCTTCCTCATTACCTGGAACCCACATAACAGTGGAACGGGTGAGAGATTCGAACATTCTCTCAGTGCGGGATTCAGTTCCAGTCCCAGATTTTGTAAAATTAACTTAATTCTCAAAAGCATGAAAATGAAGTAAATAATAAATGCTCATGTGTTTCTAAATGCCATGTAATCCTATGATCATAAACACTTTCATTTCTTTCAAGTTTTCCGTTATTCCATTTATCTTGTCATTCCAATGGGAAGTCCAACCAACATTGGAAAAGCTGCCAACCCACTGGGAAGTCCAACCAACAATGGGAGGCCGCCAACTCACTGGGAAGTCCAACCAACAGTGAGAGGCTGTCTCACTAGAAGGGAAGTCCACCATACGCTAGGTCTTGACGGTGATAGGACCGCTTCCGCCTACAATCGCGTACGTGACAGGACCGCTTTCGCCTACAATCACGTACGTGACAGGACCGCGTCAGCCTACAATCACATCTGTGACAGGACCGCTTTCGCCTACAGTCACGTTAACGAGGGGTTTAGTCGAACACTGGACCCAATGTATACATCCCGATATGTGAACATATCGGCCCCTGTTCACTTTTCTGATCTGTTCACATTATGTATATTAACTCAACACAACACAACACATCTTGTAAGTCCGTTGATCAAACGAATAAATCATATCCTAACATTTTCTAACAAAGTTAAACGGTTGTTCGAATTCAACATGCATAATTGAACTATATAAAAATAAATGCACACAAAATGATAAGTAATAATTTTACAAAGTCCAGAAAACCCGCACCTGTTGTCGTGGGGTAGTTCGCTCCTGCCTCTATGTTACTTCCTACTTCTGAATTCAAACCTAGACCATATAATACGGTTCTAAATTAATATTTGTATATATATCGGTTCCTATTTATAACTGACGGTTGGTTGTAGACCTGTCGTAATTTTAAAGTCAATGTTATTTATAAAATTGATTTGTAAATTGTGATCCATCAGATAATATAAAGTATAAATAACAATATTTTACCGACACTTAAATGTTCAAATTATGCCAAATTTATTAGACAGTCCCATTTAAAAACTAAAATATTTTGCTTCAGTATATAACTTAAATAGATTGATTTCCGGATGTATTAGTCAAATCAAAATATGAGAATATAATTGTTACTA
>CAXKVW010000915.1:0-105809 GCA_964058825.1 Carex arenaria
GGACTGAACTATTATTTCGCTATTGATCTCTTTCTAATGAGAGTCCGGGTAGAAGAGAAAAAAGATGAAAGAAAATGATCTATGAATTTCATAGTTTTTACTATGAAACTGAATCAATGATTCGATTCGGATCCAATAGTTTTTGAATTTGTCGTAACGAAAACACACTATAACTTACGAAAACTACTTGGATCATACTATTAATTTGGTCCCAGTGAATATTCTAATGAAATGAAATCATTAATTATTTCCCATTTATTTTATAAAATAAATCCTACTTTTTTTTAAGATAATTTGATTTTTTTTTATTTCTAAAAAATGTCATTTGATATGATGATTGTTAAGCGTCAGCAAGGAATTCGGATCAGTTGTCTCATTTGTCGGTAAGAAACCTGTACAAATAATTCACAGATATTTGGAAAACAAATAGTGCTCGAATATTGAATTTTTTTTTGCTTTTGGATAATGTATGAGTATAAATTAAGAAAATAGGTACCGATTAATATGGTATTTTTAAGTAATTTCTTATCACTAAAAATAGAGAACTTTAGAAAAAGAGAGTCGAGATCAATTTCATTATTAATTCATCATATGTGTTTTCACATAATTCAAATTAATAATTTGTCTCAAGATCTATGCAAGTACGAAATTTGATGAAAAAATAATAATTGAAATTTGTCAGATATTTAGATGATATTAACACCTGAAGTGAACCCAACGTTTGTTTTTCTAGCAAGTAGCTAGAAAAAAAATGCTTAAGAGTAAGCTTTGAGTTTGAATTTAAAAATACGTATTTGATTTCACTTATTTGTAATTTGGTACACCGTACACATATCTTTACCTTGTGAAATAAATAAATATTTGAAACTTTTTTTCCAACAAAAGACTAAATTGTCATATAATAATGTTTGCAATTGTAATTATCATATGTTTTCAAAGTCCAAACAGTCGATACGAACCAATTAACATGATTTTCATATTAAAATGTGTTTGAAGAGCAAAATTTATATTATATTCTTTAAATCTATAACTATCATTTTAGATATGTATAAAATTATTGTTTTTGGATGGGTCAGATCCAGTGATTTTGTACTTATCTAAATAATAGTAAAAAAAAATCCAAAAAAAAACATAAAATTTGGTCTCCAAGCACATTTTAATGTGGAGATTTTGTTGATCGATTCAGATCAACTATTTAGACTTTTAAAATAAAAATAAAGAATGTGAAGTATGATGAGGCATAAAAAACATGATGCATTTTAATCCTCCTCTTATTTACTTCATAAAGCAACAAATTATTTCTAATCATATATGAATTATAGTTTTATCACAAAATTTAAACGTCACCTAATTATTTTCAGATTTTAGTTTTCATTTATAATTTAAATTAACTTGTGAGTTGACAATGAATGCACTTTAACGAAATACTGAGAACATACAATGTACTGAGTAAAGCATAGAGTGTATTATGCTCATCAACAGAACTTGATAAGCATAATTTCAAAATCTATTGATTGTTTTAAGGGGAAATTAGATCCATGCCACTTCAAAATGCTTAATTTAGAAAAATGCCATCCCAAAGTTTATGTTTTGCTAAATGCCACCTCAAATCACAATTATTAAGAAAAATGCTCCAATTACAAATTATTATACAGATTTTGAATAGTATTTTCGTATATTCCAAAAATACCCTTAACCTTAACAGGTTAATGGGTCCGATCCGAGTTCTGAAAGTCTCCTCTCTTCGTCTCTTCGTCTCTTCATCTCTTTGTTTGGGCACAGTATTTTATCATCAACGCATAGGTATATTTATCACAACTGATTCCTTCAGTTTGGGTTTTACGGTTGAAGAATGAAAATACAGTAGGGTCAGAGTTGCGAACCAAGGGGGCCAGCCGCTGATTGAAGTGACGGATTGAGCGTAAATTGCATGAAGCAACTCTTTGGCATAAATGGCGCCCTCCTTGCATTATTGCTGCATGACGATCCAAAATTAGTAAAAGAGAAAAGGGAGATCAACATTTGCAGAATCTAGACAAGAAATCTTAGGCACAAAAGTAAACGATGGAATTAAAAATGATATAAAATTACTTAAACGGCTAGTCCCAGAGAGTTTATGACAATGCGGTTAGTGCCAGCTCAGAGTCAGACCGCCCCCTTCCAGCAGAAGAAACAATCGTTCTAAGGAGTGTCTTCAGCCCATCTGAGAGAAGAAGAAAGAAATGCTGCTTCCTAAATTCTGAGCCGCCTCGTCCTTCTCCAGCTTCCCCTTGCCCTTGCAAACTTGCAATGCTGCTGCGATCTCGAAATCGTCCCAATTAATGTTGCTAAAGTGGCACCGAGTATAAAGTTTGTGGCCTACTTCAAACGGGTTGATGGTACTGGATCCGAGTATAAGTAAAGTTTGTGGTCTATTTCAAACGGGTTGCGGATCCAGCAGCTTAGGAAGAGATGAAGAGACGAAGAGACGAAGAGAGGAGACTTTCAGAACTCGGATCGGACCCATTAACCTGTTAAGGTTAAGGGTATTTTTGGAATATACGAAAATACTATTCAAAATCTGTATAATAATTTGTAATTGGGGCATTTTTCTTAATAATTGTGATTTGATGTGGCATTTAGCAAAACATAAACTTTGGGATGGCATTTTTCTAAATTAAGTATTTTGGAGTGGCATGGATCTAATTTCCCCTTGTTTTAAATGCTGGATTATTCAAACCGTTGAAACTAATCTACTTTACTGTGATGGGTGTAGAATTTTGAAATTTTTGAATATATTTAGTATAAAGTCAAGCGGTAAAAAAATAATAAAAAATAAATTTATTTTTTGACCACTTGACTTTGTACTAAATGAATTTGAAATTTTCGAAATTTTGCATGTACAATCACTAGTGAACTAAATTGGTTTTCAACGATTTGAATTTATTGTTTAAAATTATCTTGATAGATTTTGAAATTATGCTCATCAAACTTTCTTATGGTGCATTTGGATCATCAAGAATAGCAAGGAATTAGCAGTTGATAGGGTAATGAACTAAAGGCCTTATAAAGATTGCTTAGGAATAGATCTCAAAGGCCCAAAAGAAAGGATAAATTAAGAGCCCATTCAGGATGGGGGCCTCACCCTCATTAGACATATCGGAATCAAATAACGAAAGACATCGAGAAGAGACCCAAAGCAAGATAGATTCGGAGTCAGCTTAAGATGTCCCGAGTCGAAGCTCAAACCGACCTACTTTCGAGATAAGCTATTGGTATTCCGAAGGTAGGCCTAAACCGACATAAAAGTCTATAAATACCCAGAAATTCAGTAAGACAAGGGACGAAAAATATAACACAGAAAAGGCACGAATGTGATAGAGTTGCGTGCTTAAGGAACTTAAACTAAGTTTTATTCAACACACATACACTTTCTCTTAACAAATCATCTTGAGCTACTCTTCACTGAAGATAGTCCGTATATTGATCGCGTGGCCCAATACTATTTGGACCGAAGCGTATCAGCAGTGTTATTGGTTTAGCGATTATTCTACGTTTGGATCACCCTAAGAATAGAGTTATTCCTGAGATTAGCGGTGTTCTTGTTAACCCATAAAAATGATGAAATAACGCTAACTGAAGTTAGTACTATCCTTGCTATTTCCGGAGTTACATTCAAACCCACCCCTAGGCTGTGCTCCAGAGGAAAAGAAATATCGCTCATTAAAGAAAAGGAACAGGAGAGGAGAAGAAAGGTCAGCAGACTGAATTTAACCAAGGTTGTTCTCCTCCTCCAATAGAAGAAAATTAGAGAAGAAGTGGAGGAGAGCAGAGGAGAGAGAAGGAAAATTTGCGGCATAAACTCTTCCAAGTTCGTCACCTCAAATCGAAAAATACACAGAGTAAACATATATCCAATTCTTTTCTTTCTTTTCCTTTCGTTCTCTCTAACTCTACATTTTCTGGAATACAGTATTAGTGAGCATAGCAGACGTTAGATTTGCTCTAATAAACCAGAGTTTTCACAACATTATACGAAAGTAGGTAATTGTAACTAATAATTTAATTATATTGAGAAAATGACATGCTTACATAAGCCACAAATTTTATTGGAGGCGTGAACATTGCACAAGAAATTGTCGGCCCCCGTCCAATAAATTGACGCCACAACCTTCGAAAAAAAAAATGCCGCCACATTGTTTCTGGCACACAGCACGGCACCAAATGCATTGCCAGATTTTTTTTTTTTTTGTTTTTTGGATATTGCTACATCATCTGGTTTTTGTTCCTAACTTTGTTTGATACCACCTGTTACAATGTTTGCTAGAATATATTCCTATCAAGTCATGGAATCTTCTGATTCGTGAGTTAATTTTCTAAATTAATGGTGCATTACAATAGACTCTCTTTTTTCTAATATGGAACACAATTGACACTCAAATTATGCGAAATTGACGGTAGATTATCTAGTTTTTTTTTATTGGAGACTTTTATTTATTCCTATTATATTTGTAAAAATTAAGGAATAAGTAAATGTCTGCGTCTACGGCCTGCCTCTCAATCTTACTGCTTTCATATGAAATTGTTAAATTTTTTAGAATATATTTGTGAACACTTAAAGTAAAGGGATTCCATAGTTTGTTGGATGGAAATTAAGCACTCCCGTAATTATTGGTTCCATTTTTATTTAGATGACATCCTGTGAGAATTGGGAGTTTCTTCATCATCATTTGCGCTAGATCTACATAATAATTTGAGTAGAACTGAGGTGTTCTTAAGCTCACCAAGCTCCTTTGTGAGCTTAACTCAAAAACTTATCGGATTGGTTTCAAATGAAGCATTCAAACTGTTGAAACCGATATACTTCACGAGTGATGCTTTTATACGTCAAATTTTAAATTTTGGAACTAATTTAGTATAAAATCAAGTGGTAAAAAAATGATATAAGTTAATTTTAATACATTTATTTTTTATTATTTTTTGACCTCTTGACTTTATACTAAATTAGTTCAAAAAATTATAAATTTGACCTGTAAACGCATACCTCGTGAAATAAATCAGTTTCAACGGTTTGGATGTGTCGTTTGAAGCCAATCCAATAAGTTTTTTAGTTAAGCTTGCAAGAGACTTGATGAGCTTAAAAACACCTAGTTCTACTCGAATAATTTTATGTTACGAACGATATATTGTTATAATTTGAACCAAACTTACTGTTATGAATGATTGTTTAATAATTTAAAAAATAAGTAATGTTAAAAAGGAGATCCCTTTCAGTATAATTATTCAAACCACACTGTTACCTTCCCTCAAATTAATAGTCAATTTTTTTAACATTTTTACTAGTTTTTAATAAATAATTTCAGTTATTAAGACAATATTACTAGTATATCATCGAACCATATATTTTTATCCAATAATGAGCATCATTTGAAGCCAAATAGTATTAAATATTCGTTCAAATAACAGTTCAGAAAGTACATATTTATTATATAAAAAATAGAGTAGAACTAGGGTGCTCCTAGAAGTACCAAGTCCATTTGTACTCTTAACTCTAAAATCTATCGGATTAACTTTGAACGACGAATTCAAACCGTTGAAATCCTTCTACCTTACGAGTGATGCGTCTACATGTGGAAATTTTAAAGTTTCAAATTAATTTAGTATAAAGTCAAGTGGTCACTTCCAAAAAATAAATGCATTAAAATTAATCTAGAAACCTTCTAATTTTGACCACTTGACTTTATACTAAATTTATTCGAAACTTTAAAATTTTCACATGTAGACGCATCACTCGTAAGGTAGAAGGATTTCAATGATTTGAATTCGTCGTTTGAAATTAATTTGATAGGTTTTAGAATTAAGAGTACAAAGAAGCTTGTACTTCTAGGAGCATCCTAGTTCTACTCTAAAAAATATAATATATTTGGGCAATTTGCAAAATAATACTAATATCTTATCTTGGAATGGGCGGCGCGTCACACCTCACACCCCACAATTATAAATTAACTTTACACATTTCACAATAAGATTCTTTTTCGCTCGGAAATTTTCAAAGTTTCTATTTTTTTATTTCAATAAAAAGGAACAATTCTGTGCTTATCCAATTTTCCGTGCACCGCAAGTTTCCGACGACGACCAAACATTCCTTAACGCTACGCCGCGTCTCTTGAACACGTGTCAATATGACGAGCGTCCGCATCAACAACCCAGTCGTGCCACCCTTTAGAATATATATTGTTTTTTTCTTGGGAAAACGCCCTTTAGAAATTGCAAATCGTTGCACTCTCCTCTAGTTTGGAGAGAAGTGAGAGGAAGCTGCGCATGCTGACGCAAGCATTCCACGTCGGAGCTAGCGTCAATAAATTTTTTGTTATTATACCATGGTTTCTTTTACTATTTCAATAACCAAAGTTTTTTGTCCGTTCTGTAAAGACTTTTCTAAACTAATTCAATCACGGAGCGAATTCGGGAAAAAAAATTATCCGTAGAAATAAAAAAAAGGAAGATAGAGAAAAAAAATTACATTATATTTTTAATTATATTTTTAATTGATAGAAAGATTAGTAGAATATCTACTAGTTTTTTTTCTTTAACTTTTTCTAGTAAAATATAAAAAGATTTTACAAAAATAGATAAAGATTTTAGAATTTCTACATTTGTATCCGTATTCATATATCATGATTTTGGTTTCGTTTTGTGTCATACAATGATTAAGTTAATTTTTCACGTGTTGTGATCAAAATATTAGGAGATAGTCACGGAATGCGAATGATCACGCTACGTGAGTCAAATGGTCACGACGTGATCTTTGATCACATTTGACTATTTTTTTCGTAATTTAAATTTGTTTATTAAAACAATGAGAAACTTAAAAAAAAATGTAGATCAATTTTTTAAAATATTAAAATGAAGAATTGTAGAAGAAAAAAACACGTCCCATGACAAAATATGACATTTCCCGTGCTGTGTCATGTTTTGCGTCATGTCGTGATTAAGACGATTTTGTGTCGTGTCTTTTTTTTTTTGTCAATAATTAATTATAGTACGTGTTCTGTGTCATAAGACTCCGGCATATTATTTTCCCATTCTAAATATGTGTATTCAATAAGAATCCTAATTCTTCAATAAAAAAAAGCAAGACGGTTAGCACAAGAGCAAAAGTCTATAAAAATACTCTCTAAACCTTGAAGTTATGTGATTTTCGGATGAAACAAATAGCGCCGTGAAATAGCCTAATTACAAATATCCACCGTCTAATCGATGCAATCCAATCAATAATTTTAGTTTAAATTTTACAGTGATCTGTGAAAAAAAAATGCATATGACATTAGAAAAAACCAAAATGATAGCTGAAATTTTTTTATCAAATAAATAAAAAATTATCAGCGGTTTTGATTCGAGAGAACTCCGTACCAGGAAATGTACTTGAGCGGTTTCCATGCGACGGTTTTAAGGACAGATATTTATGCAGTTATTTTATGTTTATTTTATTTTGACAATTTCAGCGTTGTTAGAGAACTAGTATATTGGTTGCCTTTCTAAACAAATTAATAAGAACCATAATAAATACTATCAGTTTTTTAATTTTTGGCAATGTGTCATTTAAAAATATCAATAATGGTTATTCAATATTTCAATCAAAGGAACGCAAATCACTAGACCATTATAAGGTGTCATGCACAAAATATACATATTTTGGTATAATAATATTTTTCTAAATATGTAGAAAAATAGAGGGGATTTCAAATGACTCTATTTTTTTTTTGTCTCTATCATATCTTTATTTTCTAATAATAACTTTTGTAAAACTTAAATGTCAAAATAAAACTGTTACATATGATCTATATTATTTTCTCTAAATTCACTTAAATAATTTTGACTTTTTTATTTTTTTTATATGAATTTATAACTTGAAAAATCAACATATATAATTTATCCATATCAATCAATGTATTTTTGTAAACTCTTAATATTAATCAAAACAAAGTCAAAATATCATAATCTTATTTATGTGCACAGAGAATAATATAAATCACATTTTACTATTTTATTTGGACATTTGAGTTATAAATTTCAAATTATTAATGTTTAAAAAATAGAAAAATAGTGGTGACACAACAAATGGAGGTAGTTATATAAGTGCATTAGGTCTGTTACGTAGAATTCGAATCCTCTCAAGTACTTGACTCGAGCAAATTGAAACGGATGGTCCATATTAACTAAAAAGTGGTGCTTGATCGGTGATAACGCAGGGGCGGTATTATCTGTGCTTTGAGATTCATGCCAAGTTAAAAGAACAATTATGGACTGTCCTTTTTAATTTGCTTGAATCTGAGCACCTGGGGTGATCCGAATTCTGTTATGTATGTGTATCCAATTGCAATTAATTTGGAATTGTGATTTGCCATTTATTTTCAGGAGGATCAATGTTATACCGATATCTTGTAGTACAGATTTTGGAAATATATGTCTGATTTAGAGGTGCTACTTTTACTCGATTATTCGGATTTGATCTGGAACTAAATCGGATTCAAATCAGAACCAATTCGGATCTGATTAATTTGGGTAAGCTATGGTTTAAAAAATATAACCGGTCAAATTATGGATATGGTTACAAAATTAATAATTTAATATCCAAATCGGATCTGAACCGGAACGGATACTGTAATGGATATGATATGAGTTTTATTTAATATCTGACCCGATACCCGTATAAATACCCGATAAAATTTTAGTACCATTTATTTATAAATATTTAGTATAAATATAAATATTAATAACTATGAAAATATAAATGCTCTTTTCGCCAAGATTATTAAAATCAAATATTTCGTTCGCCTTTTACCTATAATTTTTTTAAACTAATTAATTCCTTTCTTATTGTCTTTGTCTGCCATATCCTTTTTACATTGATCATTGAAATTTAGGGCTCTCTTTGCCGATTGAAACAAATTGATATTAATATTCTATTCATAAATTTTTGAAATCATAGAATGAAATCACCATCTCTAATATTTTACTTTCTAAAATTATCTCACATTCAATATTTTGGAGCAGATTTTAATTTATATTATAATAATATATTATGTGAGATGTTTAATAAATTACAATTATATTTAAATGCAAAGGGTTTCTCAAATACTTGTGAGTTGTGACATGTACCCACTTCGGATTTGGACATGTTCCGGATCCGAACCAGACCCGATAATGCACAAACAAGTTAAGAGTATCTATTTACCCGGAACTGATAGACCGGACCCAAAATATCTACGGATAGATAGGTTTCTAAATTATAATCCGACCCGATTTGAAACTAATAAATATATGGATCAAAATTCGGACCCGAACACTATTAGAATACGGGTCCAAATATAATAGTATCCGGACCTTACCCGTTCCGATAGCACCTCTAGTCTGATTTGAAGTTGAAAATTGTATTTAAATTGACAGAGATAATTTCTGATCCACTAATGATTCTGATAATGGGCTAATGATAATAATTGAACTACAGAAATCTAAACATTTAAATAATAAAAATGCAGTGCGTTGCATAGAAAAGAATATATAATAGCCGATTTTTTATTCATTACAAAAGTTATAAATTAAATCTGTAGCATCTTCTTTCTATTTTTTTAAATAACAGTGCTTACATGGGTTGAACCGCAATGAATCATTGCGGCTAAATTTTTTTTATTATTTACGCATTTTTCTCTCCTTTATTGCGACTCACTTGTTGTGAACCACATTGATTCATTGCGGAACCTATTAATTTCGTTTTATTTTAAATAATGCTACCAATTTATTTTATTATTTTATTAATACTTCGAATAAAAAATCAGAAAAATTGTTAAACACAGGAGGTTAAAAAAAAGTTAATTAGTTAGAAAAGTACAAAATCGTCATTGATTTTTGCCTCGTGAGTCGTGAGACTTCCGAATTAGATGGAAATGTATTAGTTTATTGTTTTTGTCTCTGAGTTGGTTAGAATTGCAGATTAAAGATTTTAACAAAACACGTTTGGCTTCATTCAGTGTACGGAATATGGAACCAAAACTACATTTCATATGATTCATGCATCTGGGGGTGGAGTCAGACTTTCGAACTATAAAGGTCAAACAAAAATTTTCTCTGGAGAATGGAATCAATTTGACAATATCAAATTATTTTACTCTAAATTATATAGAAAATCATACGTAAATACAAAAATCCAAAAATAAAAATGGAGGTCAATTGGAGGTCAAACAAAAATTTTCTCCAGAGAATGGGATCAATTTGACAATATCAAATCATTTTACTCTAAATTATATAGAAAATCATATGTAAATACAAAAATGCAAAAAAAAAAAAAAATGGAGGTCAATTGGCGGTCAAACAAAAAATTTCTCCGGAGAATGAGATCAATTTGACAATATCAAATCATTTTACTCTAAATTATATAGAAAATCATACGTAAATACAAAAATCAAAAAAAAAAATGGAGGTCAATTGACCCCCATTTTGTCTTCCTCCCTCCGCCACTGCATGCATCACTTGAGAGTAGGTCGGGTGGGCACCGGACCTACTTTAGTTCGGCTGCTTCAATCACCATTTAATATGCTTTAAGATTCGTGTGAAATGCTTTAAATTTTGTGTGAATCTATTTTGATTTTCATGCGCACATTCTTGGAGCTCATTGAACCTAAAAGTAGGTCCGATGGGCATCAAACTACTCCGTTCTTTGCATGCATTGTATGAAGTCAAAATTGTTCTGTTAAAACTTTACCCGAATTTTAATGGGGGCATCTCTAACCAAACTGTATAACGAAACAATGTAAATTCGTCCTTAAAAAAAAATAGTTCAAAAGCAATTATCTATCCTCTCTTCCAACTTTTTGCAAATGGTGAATACTTTTTCTTATTCCCCTCGGTAAAAGTAATTTCTAAAAAGGTCGGAAGTAAAATGAGTATTTTCACGGTTCAACACACAAATAATCACAACATATCGATAATAAACATTTCATATGTAATTTTGACACTATAAATATTACTGGGTTGAGATTTTGAAATCTTAAATATTTAGGTTTTAGGAACATATTTTCTTTAAAGAAAAAAAAAAAATCTCCCCCCTTTCAGTATCTTTTTATCCATGCTAATTTCCATCTTAAGTCAACCATAAATTTAAATATAAACTTTCGAATTTTTTTTTCTGGTTTATGTAGATTCAATTTGTGTAAAATTAATACTTTATGGATTTTTTTTTTCAAAATGGTTTTTTTTTTTTTGATAAATAAGTTGAAACTCTGAAGTCTGAATACTTACTAACACCCTCCTTACCGTTTTTTGTCAACAAAATTAGGCTCGCAAAAGAAATTGAATTTATGAGAAATATGTTAGAGCTAATTCTTTTATCTTGAAAAAGGCAGCCAGCTAACTCTTGTCTCTTTTAATATATTCCCATATATCTCATCATATATTCAACTTGTACGAAATTTCAAAAAAGATTTCCCTGTGGATTAGATTTATATTATAGTAATAATTAAGGCAGAACATTGATGGCAACATTTATATTTTAATTAAAACATGACGCAGATATCATTGTCAACGAGCAATTAAATACACTAAAAACATTTTAATAAGAGAATCCAAGATTTTAAAACAGGGTTGAAAAAAAATACCTTCGTCGCTCGCCGCGTCTCGGAAGAACCTCCCATGTCACAATGGTCCCACCACGTGGGGCCCAATCCCCGGTTGAATCGAGTGCGTATCCTCTGAGATATCTCAATTTTTGCGTGACCAACGTGTCCGGTGTCTATTCGGGGCAGCGTAGGGGGCCAATATTATTTGAGCTTTGAGATTCGTGCAGAAGGTATTTGAACGATTAAGATATTCCAATAAGTCACGCAAAGTTTGAGATATCTCAGAGGATACGAATTCGGTTGAATCGCCCTCAGTTGACCCCACCTCCTTAGAATCCCTCCAAAGTAGCTGACGCAGGTCCTGACGTAGCAGGGGTCATGGATGCGGTGCCACCTGTCCTTTAAACTCTTAGATTCTCGCCACGTATCATACTATGGTCAACTTGGTGTGAAACTGTTTCACGGCCTATAAAAAACACCGCCCGCCCCTCCTCCATTATTCCGGCTCTCTGCTGCTTGAACGCGTAGCCAAAACCCACACACACAAAAAAATCTCTCTCTCTCTCTCTCTAGACGGCGCTAGAACTCCCTCTCGATTTCTCTCGTATTATTTTCCAAGTCGCAGCCCCTCATTTCTCTCGTAGATATTTATTCTATCAGGTACTTGTAAATTCGACTATCTTCATCTCTTCTTTCAAGAGTAGCCTCCATCCCAGCTAGGGTTCTAATGTGATCGTCGTAAAATTGTGAATTTTCTGTTAAATGGATATTTCGTCTTTTCTTGTTTGATTTTGAGGGGATTTGACCAGATTTTGTCTGATTTGGTGCACATAATTTAGTTTCCCTCTGGTACCAAATTTTTGTCTGTATTAAATTATTTTAGTTCGAGAGCCTCAATTTTGCCTCAATTCTTACCTAGAATCTGAGCTAAGCTCATCAATTCTTTCCTTGCTTCATAATTTTTAGTTGTCTGAGTTAATTATATGATTGACTATGTGACAAATTTGTTTATATATATATATATATATATATTTTTTTTTTTTCTATTTCTCAGGTTATAGAACTTTTACTTCTCTGAATTAGATAAATACAAATTCAAGACTATCATAGTTTCATGATGTACTTCATTTTTTAATGCTTGTATCATATCTGATCCGATACCCAAACTCATATTCATGCAACATAGCTCGAAAGCGATCAATTTTGCTGTTTGCCTCAATATTGTTTCTTTTTCTTTAGTAGGAATTTTGACTTAGCTGAGAAAATGAACGGCGGAGATTTGAACTTGCCTCCTGGCTTCCGCTTCCATCCAACGGACGAAGAGCTCGTGATGCACTACCTGTGCCGCCGCTGTGCTGGCCAGCCTATTAATGTCCCGATCATCGCTGAAATCGATCTTTACAAATACAACCCCTGGGAACTCCCTGGTTAGTGCTTACAGCGCATTTTCAGTGAATCTCAGTCTCTTTAATTTGAATCGTTAGATCGAGATCCAATGGTCCATGATTCACTCACCTTTGATTTTACTGATTTACTTTTCCAGGCATGGCAATGTACGGGGAGAAGGAATGGTATTTCTTCTCGCCACGGGACAGGAAGTATCCGAACGGGTGTAGGCCGAACCGGGCTGCCGGTTCGGGTTACTGGAAGGCGACTGGGGCTGATAAACCGGTCGGTTCGCCGAAACCGGTTGCTATAAAGAAGGCGCTTGTATTCTACGCCGGAAAACCGCCTAAGGGAGTGAAAACCAACTGGATTATGCACGAGTACCGGCTTGCTGACGTGGATCGATCGGCTCGCAAGAAGAACAACAGCCTTAGGGTTCGTAATTTTTCATAATTCCAAGAAAATTCCGATATATTTTTGTTAAAATAAACCGAATCGCGATTCTCGGTGGTGCGAGTAATGTAAAGTACTGGTTATACCTGGTTCAATTTGTCAGGGAGGCTCCTTAGCGACAACAAGGTCAATTTGTCTTTATTATTCTTACGTCTGAAAAGAACAAGAATTGAATAAATATATCCTGCTCTCTGGGCCCCACACTTCGTACTTATCGCCTAACAAAAGCCAAAGATAGCGATGCCACATCTTTTTTTCTTAATACAAACAAAAACTTTTGTGTTGTCGCTATATACTTTAATCAGATCCGTTGATCAAATATCTAATGTGTTGGCATAATTTCACTTTACAGCTTGATGACTGGGTTCTTTGTCGTATATACAACAAGAAAGGAGTGATTGAGAAGCAACCAGAGGAGGAACGCAAACCGATCGGATCGAAGCGTCCGAGAGCGAACTTCAGCCCGAACCGGAATGTGAATCCGATGCAAACCGCACTCAAAACGGAGGAGATCGAATCCGAACTGGGAGAGATCTGGCACGTGACGCACGCGCCTCCGCAAATGACCCCGCCTCACACCGACAACATGCTCTATTTCGACACATCTGAGTCTGTGCCGCTGAACCCGTATACAAATGGTGACTCCAGTTGCTCGGAGCACGTGCTCTCCCCCGAATTTACGTGCGATAAGGAGGTTGAGAGTCAGTCGAGCAATTACTGGGGAGACTGGGAGAATGCCCTAGGAATCGGATTTAATAACGAAATTGCCATTAACGGGTTCGGACCAGTTTCTCCCACTGGGTTTTGTCGGGACCCTGTTTTCCAGCCAGACATGTTCACTTACCTTCAGAAGCCCTTCTGATTTCGGAATCAGGGGGCTTTTAGTAATTTGTGCTAACATAATTCAGTAACATGTTGATTGCTAACAAAAGTCCAGGACCGTTCTTAGCCGTTGGATCTGGCTGAGATGATTGAGGAATTGGGGATAGTTTATTTCGTCACTAACCAGCGGGCCCATGTGTTTCAAAGAGGTGAAAAGAGGGATTAATTGATGTTCGACTCCTCTCCATTTTCTCAACTGAATTGGAGAAAATTTTCGAACGCAATTCCGGTGCAACATAAGCATTTAGGAGGGAATTCAAAAATAACAGCATGTGCCAAATAATTAGCGCATGCATTCCGGGAAGTTCGAATTTGATGTCGGAACGGGGGCGCACGAAGCCAAGGAAGAGGATAGGTGCGGGGACACCTCCAGTTCTGAGTTGGAGAGAGTCGGAGAGGAGGTGAACATTAATCATCACAATTCTGTGGAGAGAAATTTGATGGTCTTGAATAAAAAAAAAAAAAAATTTGATGGTCGATTAAGAGCAAATGATGATGGGTCGTTATCACGTGCTGAGGTGTACTTTGATGATAGAGGTTTCTTTTGCATGTATGTATTTTAATCGTTTTTGTTTCCTTTTTAGTGCTTCAATTTTCAGGAGTCATTTTCTCGGGTTAGAGGGATGACTCGAGAATCAATTTTGTTGTGCTTCTTTTTTTTACTTTTTAATGGACATATGCCTCTTTATTAGAAATCTTTCGCTTTCTCTGAAGAGAAGCGTCAATGTGCATTGTACTTGGGTTAATTAACAAACTGATAAATGCTAGAAAACTAGAAATGTAAACGTCTTTGATGCTCTCATCCTTAAGTGGGGACACATTTGTTAACAACCTTTCTGGTAGAAAATTAGCAACTGCATGCATGCAGTTAATGAACTTTTAGTTTTAGGTTATATGCAACTTGAGAGTATAAATTAAGCAAGGAAATCTAGATAAATTTACTATAAAAACTTGTCACACCCCAAATTTTTACCATCCGAAGCGTGATTATATAAGCATCTTCACACCTTTCCTTAGTCCGTCAACTTACGTTGCCAACAAAAAGGAAACAAAATAACGAAACGGAGTCAGCTACAAAGCTCAGTAACCGGTTATTTAACGACGCGCTTATCTATAATTAGCTTAATTTAACAATCATTCAAATAGGCCAGATTAATCCACACAAATACACATAAAATTATGCACGCATATTTAACCGGATAGCACGTCGATCTAGGTTATCCGTAAAACAAGTCACATCATATCCACACAGTTGGAATCCCATCACACAGGCGATTCCCAACTTCCACATAACACAATTCCATAAAACCGCCAATCCAGTGGGAAATCCATCAAACACTGGAAGACCGCCAACCCACTGGAAAATCCATCCAACAACGAGAGGCTACAATCACATATCAAATTTGAACCTCAGACCCGCTATCCCGTCAAATATGCCTTCATAATCCAATATGCAATACTAATATCCAAATAAACCATACAAAAAGAAAACACAGATTATAAAAAAGTCCGGTTACCTGATAGCGAGATATTCATAACTTCAAATCAAATTGCAATAACAACTCAGAATCACTGCGACGTAGTTGAAATTCGAATCGGATTGACAATCGGGTAATAATCAATAATACAATCTTTATTACAAGAATAAGTTTTCATTTTTTTTTTGTTCGGTTTGTCTCCGAAGAGTAACGAGAGAGAGAGAGAGAGAGATTAAATAAGTAATTAAAAAGATGAGCGGATATAAAGAAGTGAGGAGGCGGGAATTTGGGGTGCATGACAGACGCGCCTCATCAAATTATTTCCTTTCTTTGTTATTTAAATTTGAAATGGAAATTAATAGGAATAAATCCGACAGTTACCATTTATCACAATGAAATATTATTTATTTATGAGAATCATCAAAGTATAAATAATCCATTTATAATATTCTATAAGAACTTGTGTTAATTGGCATGTGTGCCGTGTGAAGAAATTAAAGGAAATTATTAAGAAAATGGAATTTCAACGTTGGCATTTTTTTTCTTTCTAAATGGATCTATATGCAACAAATTAACGATTCAAAGAGTTAAATAAAAATAGGAATAAAGTTGGACACTTCAATAATTTAGGAAATAAAAAGTAATTTACGATTTTATTTCTCTAATTTTCTTTTTAAAAGCAATAAAAATTTCAATAAAATATGTTCCCAAAATATCTATAATTTTTATTATATTATAAGAAAAATTGTAATTTTTCGGGTTGTTACAAAACCCCCAGATAAGGATGTAACCTGATAAAAATTTGCAAACCATGGATCAAAATTTTATCGAAGGGTTTCTAAGTTTTTGCTCGACCCTGCAGTAGCCCCACTGATACAAACAGAAGTTCTGCTAAATGATATAATGACATGTCTTATTAAAAAAAAACAACTTAATTTTTGCATCAATCCAGATTTGATAGGTTTGTAAGGGAGTTTGGTATCATGCCAGAAAATGTATTATAAGAGAGATATAGATAGATGAGATTTGTACATTTTAAGATGAATTCGGAGAAGAGACCGGGAAGATAATTCAGATATAGTGACAGATAGGACACTGAAGGCATGACTGAGAATTTTGAATAATTTGTGTTGTTAAGATAATTCAAACCAGGATTTTTTTTGACAGCTTAGCATCCTTCGTATTGGATTAAGATCCACCCATGAAGAGAATACAAAGATTTTATTTTTTAGCTTATTTATACTTTCTATATATATATTTTTTGACAACATACTTCTAAAAGTTGACTCTTGGAATTTCAATGTTTGCCATATTATAAGGAAAATTTTCATGTATATCTCTAAAAAAAAGTTCAAATTATGTGTTTATTTCTTTAAATTATAATTATCATATTTATCCTTCTAAAATTAAAAAAAAAACTCGCTAATATATCTAATTTATTTTATTTTCTATCAAAACTCATTTCAAATTTATTTGTATATGGATCTTGTCATTCGAATTATTATATATCGTTAGTACTGACTCGGCCATGGTATTTGATTTAAAAAAAACAATGATTATGTGGATTACTCCAATAAATTAATTTGCCTATGAATTACTGAAATTGTTCAACATTATTTAAGGGTTCACCATCCTCAACGTATAGTTTTTTTTATTAATTTGCATACGTGTATTAATTAGTTTAACACCTCATTTTTTCCATTTTTCCTCAAAAATATTTTTTCATACTTGTTTAGATACGGTATAAATCATGAATTTTATAGACACTGGTATGTTTTCATTTCTTAGGCGTAATTTAATGAGCCCCATTAAGATGCATCACTTTGGGCCAAGACATAGAGGATGAAAGTTTCTTTATGGTTCAGTGAACATCTCGGGCCGGGTTAAACATGGATTATAAATTATAATCTTTTTAAACCTATGGTTTAATCATTAAAGCCCAAATAACTCTCTCACCAGCCTTATAGATTTGGCCCAACAATAGGCCCGAAAGCAATATAAAAATCACGTAATTTTCTTGCTGCATACGGCATACCCGAACTAAATAAGTTTCTTATTTCTGTTACGCACTTCAACATTCTTCTTGGCCTCTGATGAAAATATTTC
Source organism: Carex arenaria (assembly GCA_964058825.1). NCBI lineage: Eukaryota > Viridiplantae > Streptophyta > Magnoliopsida > Poales > Cyperaceae > Carex > Carex arenaria. Next base: position 17,900 of record CAXKVW010000915.1, read on the forward strand.
TTTAGTTAAAATCAAGAAACGATTCTTGATTAAAATTGTAAAAAAGCCATAACTCATTCTAATTAATAAAAGACAAAACAAAAAGTGTGCTGCCGGAAGTATTTTCTCTTTTTTTCTGGTCATGTTTCTGGTAAATTTATTAATTAGCATTAAATAGTTGGGTCTGGCATCTGGCAAATGGCAATGAGAGGTTGAAACATTGACATTTTCTTTTAGAAAATTTTCAAAAAAAAAAAAGAAGACATTTTCTTTTAGAAATACAAAGTTATATTTTAATAAAAATGTTGATTGTGTTTTTTTTCTTAAAAAAAGTACTGAATCAAATTTTGATTACACCAGGTGTACTAAAAATTTAATTCGGTACACCTCTATTCCATTTTCTTAAAAAGTTTTGTCCGTTTAAGTTCAAATTTCTATTTGTATTGTTTGTTGGATTTCTTCGGACTACAGATTATAACAAAAGTTAATTTATAAATAAATTAACAAATTAATTTATTTACAGTTTTGTTACTTTATATATATTAAACCAAAAAAAATACACAGACCAGACCAAATTCTCGGTACACTATGGTGTACCGAGAATTATTTTTGGGACTTACTCTTTCTTAAGAAAAAAAAATAATCAACTTCTTTTATTAAAATATATATTTTTATTTGCTAAAAAATAGTTCTCATTGGACTGATGTGATCATGTGAACCGATAACGACTAGCACAAATCTCTGAAAAAGTCTTTGGCACGAATTAGGATTTTGCTTGTTTTTCAATGGTGATTAAATAATTGACTCTGGCTTCTGTCATATGGCTAAGGGCAATGAAACTATGAGAGGTTGAAACGTTGGGTAAGAAATATGTGATGGTCTAGAATCTAGATGCTATTAAGCTTTGTTTTGTTATACTTTTCATATCATGGAAATTTTTGTAAGAATCGGTCAAATCCTATAATGTTTGATCAGATGCATTCACATCCGTAGACACCAACCTATACTGTGACCCATGTCATGGCATTGGAGAAAGGTGGGCATAGTAACAAGGCTCGCAATATATCGCCTTTTATTATTTTTTTGACGTTTCCGAATCGAACTCTGAATAAAACGCAAAAAAACGTACAATACGTTTTATTCGCGAATAAAATGCCAATCACAAATTATTCGTGATAAAAACGCAAAAAAAGGCTGATTTAATCTTCAAATTTTGGACCGGCCTGTGTGAATTGATTAAAAAAAAAGGGCGCTGAGGCGTGCTGTTGTCCATTGGTTTCAAGCATGTTGTATCCGCTCCAATCAGTGGAGAACCCACAATTGAATTACTTTTTTTTGCTGGTTTTTGTTTTGTTTTGTTATTGTACCGAATCATTCTCGAATTATATTCAAATTATATCCGAATCACGAATCTTTAATCCCGCCAAACCGAACCCGAACTATTGATTTGTTACTATGAAGATGGGTGATCATTTCCTATTTTTAAAATTTTAAAAACCAAATTATCGAAAATAAGATGAGTTTTTGTTTATCTCATATATAAGATCAAATCAGAAGTTTGGCTTAATTAGCGTATTTGTTGAAACTAAATCAATAATTCGATCTCACTAGTTTTCGTAAGTTGCCGCGTGTCGTCGCTATAGAAAATCTGAAAATTTCCTAGAAGATTAAGATTGAACCATCCATTCAGTTCTTAGTGAAATAATGCTCTCATCTCCCCTTTTTTTTTTTCTACCCAAATTCTCATTGGAGAGAGACTAATGGAATCAAACCATTTGTTTGGTACATTGATTTTTGATTTTTTACACTGGTGAATGTTAGTGTGACAAACTGTGAAAATAAGTGGGACCGGACAATTGACTCAGTTCCATCCATTTATCGAGAAAAAAAAAAGATTTTATCTTGTTTTCGAAAAATTAGCTTTTTAATTTGTAAAATTAAAAAAGTTGTCATCTATATAGGAGGGCATAGTTTCAAATTCTGAATAATTTTTTTTTTGTGAATATTATTAAGCTAGTTAGGCGTTGGCTGACTTAATTCCAATTTTAAAGAAAAAATTACAAAATCAAAAGCCCGTTCAACCTATCAATCAATAAAATTACCTGTACCGAGTACTTCAACGATTACAGAGGTGGTAACTCAAATCTCTTCCTGTCATTAAACTGGGGGAATATTTGACAATGATCATTATTTTGTTTTGACACGGAAAACAATTGGAAAAGAAAATAAAAAAAATATATTGGAAAAGGATTCTTTAGACGACTATACCAAACCATCAGCTGTCACAAGTCGTCTAATTACCGTTTCTTGTTTTTCTTTCTTTCTACCCATAGGATAATCTGACTATCTCGGATTTTAAATTTTGATTAAATTGTATCTTGTATATAAATGAGTACGTTTAATAATTTTGATAGAATTTATACGTTCAAATAACTAAAATAATTTTCTCAAATACATAATAACAAAATAAGAATGGATGTATGAATGTCTGAAGTCATATTTAGAGAAGGAAATACGTGACACGCCGTGACGTGACGTGACAAACAGGCCGTGATTTGGTCACGTGACGTGATCAACTTTTTTTTTCACGTGACGTGATGTGACGTGACCAAAATGGTGACGGATGGTCACGTCACGCGAATGGTCACGTCACGCGTAGTCACGCTGTGACCATACGTGACGTGATCACACGTGACGTAAATTAGTCATGTCAATTTTTTTTATATTTTAATTTAAATTGTTGAAAATTTAGAAAAAAGATATAAAAAATTCTTATATAAGTTAATAATGTTGTAAATATTATTTTTTTAAGAAATGTTGCATCTGACATTACTTTAAAGATTCAAATTACAAACATTCATTAGACTAAACTAAAGAAAATAAAAATCAGTACTACATGAGTACCAATATTACTGAACTTACACTAAAATAAAAATCTGAATACTCTACACACATAAAAAAAGTTGGATACTCTATATTTCTTACCGTGACGTGACGTGACGTATATTTTCACTGGAATGTGGTCACGTCACGCGAATGATCACGTCATGCGTCATGCGAGTCACGTCACGTAATCGACACACGTGACGTGACGTGACGTTCCGTGACGTGACTAATCACGCCGTGACAAATTTCCTTCTCTAGTCATATTCATCCATCAACTTTTTTTTGTAGTGAATTTTTTAAGCTCTCAACAACTAGAAGTTAAATATAGTTTGGGAGAATTTTTAACCTCAAAATTATATATTTCTCCCTCTAAAATTCATAATATCATATTCATTCTTCTAATTTCAAATACTCCTAAATCTACTTATTTTATTGTATTTTCTATTAAAACCCATTTTATAATTTAAAATTCTCATTTAACCTTATTAAAATAAAATATGTAGTTAGTGTAAGAAAAATATTCATTCTTCTAATTAGTTGGTTTCGAGGACAAATAGTTTATTTTTTTATTTGTGATCTATAGATAGTGACAGTTAGGCATACGCTTGTGTGTGTGTCACAAGTATGAAAACGAATAATTTGCCCTCACAAACTGTTCAATTAGACGACTAAACAATTCTCTTAATCATGCTACATAAATTTTATTTTTTTGTGAAGGATAAAATAGATATTTTATAAAATTTAAAATGAGTATTAATAAAAAATAATAAATTGATCAAATTTGTGAGTTTTGAAAATTTAGAAGGATAAATATATAATTTTATCGATTTAAAGAAACAAACACATAATTTCAAAAAATTTGAGGGGTATACCTGAAATTTCTCCTTACAATACCGTCAAACCTTTAAAATTCTGAGAGTCAACTTTCAGAAGTCTGGGTTAAGCTAAAAACAATATTTTTTTATTCTTTGTCTTTCTCCGGGACTCCGGGTCCTCACCCTGTTATAGGAAGTCTACGCTAACGTGGAATTGGGATTCCCTTAAGTAACCTAAAATTTGGGTTTTGGATCTGGACCGTTCGATCTATTTTGGAACTAATTTTAAAGGAGACCCGTACATTCACCTCGGGCCAGATTGGGCCAGATTCTGATCGCACGGTCCGGATGAAAATTCAAAATTAAAAGTTACTTTAGGGAATCGGGAACCACTACGCCGCATGAATTATTCTCACTGGCCATTCAGACTTCAGAGTACAGACTCCTCAACATATTCTTCTTTCTGCAATAAATTTTCCGAGTACAATAAGTTGTGTACAACATCTCCTCCTTTAGACCGTCTGATCTAAACTTCACGGTTGGATCTCTACTGTACTTTCCAAGAATTACATTTAATTGCAGAGAATTTGAAAAACTTCGTTATTGACCAGCTGAGCTGTCTTTCGTCCCATATTTTGGCCCTTTTTTTTGGTTGTTTCCCACTAGAGTCTCTTTATTTGACTTTCGTTATTTCTCACATTAGCAATATCTTTAGCAAATCATACTTACTACTACCTCCATTACCACAAACATAGAAATGAAGAAAGAAATGAGTTTTCTCCTGATTATTTTCTCTACACTTTTAGTTGCAACCTCAGCAGAGACCGAAGTGGAAGCATTGCACAAGTGGAAATCAAGCTTGTACCAGTCAGGGTCTCTAGCTTCATGGTCTACCCGTACCAACAACGGTACCAGTCCTTGCTCTTGGAACGGTATCACCTGTGACACAGCTGGTACTGTCGTACAAATCTCTTTGCCAAGCGCCGGTCTCAATGGTACATTAGATTCTCTAAATTTCTCTTCTTTTCGCAACCTTGTTTCGCTTAATCTAAGCGATAACATTCTCCAAGGATCAATCCCTTCTACTATCTCTGACCTCTCTAAATTAACCTCACTAGATCTTAGTAGCAACTCCTTTGAAAATTTTATACCACCTGAAATGGGTCAGTTGAGCGAGTTACTTTATCTGAGCATGTTTAACAACAGCTTAGCCGGACCAGTACCATACCAGCTTAGTCGGTTAAGCAAGGTGCAGCATTTTGATCTCGGTGGGAACTATCTTAACAACACAGATTATTCAAATTTCTCAGCGATGCCGTCAGTATCGTACCTGTCGCTGTATCTGAATTCTCTTACTGGTCCCTTCCCAGAATTCATCCTAAAATGTACAAATCTCAGCTACTTAAATCTCTCTCAGAATACATTTTCTGGCCTAGTACCAGACTCCCTTGCAAACCTGTCAAATCTCACCTCTTTAGATCTCTCTCAAAATACATTTTATGGCATGATACCAGAATCCCTTGCAAACCTGTCAAAGTTGCGCGAGTTACACCTCGATACAAACAACTTCACTGGCGGGGTCCCATCAGTACTCGGTTCGATATCAGGCCTAAGAGTACTTGCACTTGGAGAAAATTTACTTGGTGGGCCCCTCCCATCTTCTCTTAGTCGGTTAAAATTTCTTGAAAGGCTGGATATAAAATCTGCTGGACTGAACTCCACTGTACCACCTGAGCTCGGCCTCTGTACCAATCTCAATTTCATTGAGCTCTCTCTTAATCAGCTCTCAGGACCGTTACCGCGTACTTTTGTAAACCTCACAAAAATGAGAGAGTTTGGTATATCAAGTAATAATTTGTCCGGTGAAATTTCAGGAGAGTATTTCAAAAATTGGCTTGAGCTTATTTCTTTCCAAGTGCAAAATAATTCCTTGACAGGTGAAATCCCGTCAGAAATTGGGTTGGCCAAGAAGCTCAGAATTTTGTTTCTGTACTTCAACTACTTGGTGGGGTCCATCCCGTCAGAAATTGGAAATTTAGTTCTATTAACCGAACTGGACTTATCGGACAACTCACTTAGTGGTTCAATACCACCTTCCATTGGTAATCTGAAAAATCTCTTTCGGTTAAATCTATTCTACAACAACCTTTCAGGCGAAATCCCAGCTGAAATCGGTAACATTACGGCATTACAAGAACTTGATTTAAATACTAACCAACTTTCGGGGCACTTGCCGGATTCCATCTCCCAGCTCGATAACTTGTACCTCTTTTCGGTATTTAACAACAACCTGACTGGCACAATCCCTCCTGATTTTGGCCGAAACGGGAAACTCGTGAATGTTGGTATTTCAAACAACAGTTTTGTTGGTGAATTGCCTCATGATCTCTGTAGAGAATTCACTCTTCAATACCTAACTGCACTTTTGAACAACTTCACTGGGACGCTACCCTCCTGTTTGAAGAATTGCTCGGGTCTGATTCGGGTTCGGTTGGAACATAACCGTTTCACTGGAGACATATCAGAAGCATTTGGAGTGCACCCAAACCTAACTTACCTGGATTTGACTGGCAATGCATTGACCGGTCAATTATCGAGCAGTTGGGGTCAGTGCACAAGTCTTGAACATTTATATATAGACGGCAATGATATATCGGGTCAAATTCCAGCTATTTTTGGTGAGATTACAAGTTTGCAAGACCTAAGCTTGGCATCAAACCAGTTAACAGGTGCAATTCCTCCTGAGTTGAGAAAACTTAGCTTGTTATTCAAGTTAAATTTGAGTGATAATATATTATTAGGTCCAATTCCTTTGGATCTCGGTAGCCTTATCAAGCTTCAGCACCTCGATCTATCAAGAAATAACCTCTCTAGAAATATACCTCCCGAGCTTGGAAATCTACAATCATTACTGTTGTTGGATTTGCACCAAAATAATATATCAGGAAATATTCCAAAGGAGCTTGGCAATTTGCAAATGTTGCAGATTCTCTTGGATCTGAGCAGTAATTCACTTACTGGTCTGATACCGTCTGTTTTAGACAAGTTGACACAATTGCAAAACCTTAATCTATCTCACAACTTTCTCACCGGCCAAATTCCTGAATCATTTTCCGGCATGTTTAGTCTAGAATCAGTTGATTTCTCGTATAATAATTTAACTGGTGCAATTCCGACCGGAATTGCTTTTAGGAATTCATCAGATGCTTATGTTGGAAATCCTGGCCTTTGTGGAGATTTTCAAGGCTTAACCTCTTGTTATACAAATATCAACAATAATACTTCTCATAACCATCGAAAAAAGCTGATTATTGCAATATTTGTACCGATTGCTGGTGTAGTATTGTTAGCTGCCACAGTGGTCACAATCTTGGTACTGTCAAGAAAGAAAAGGGAAGAGGAAATTGAGATTGAAAGTGCAAGTAAGGATATGTCCGACTCGTTAATTTGGGAGAGAGATGGGAAGTTTAGTTTCTCAGATATTGTAAATGCAACCGATAATTTCAACAGGGTATTTTGTGTCGGTAAAGGCGGGTTTGGTAGTGTGTATAAGGCTGAGCTTTCGGTTGGTTCAGTTGTAGCTGTGAAACGTATTGAAGTTCAAAATAGAGGGGAGGTGCAAGAGATATACAAGAAGAGTTCTGAAAATGAGATACGGGCTCTCACAGAGGTGAGGCACCGTAATATAATAAAGCTTCACGGGTTTTGCTTAAGTGGCAGCTACATGTACTTAATTTATGAGTATATCGAGAAGGGCAGTTTAGGGAATGTACTGTACGGGACCGAGGGAGAGAGGAAGCTCGACTGGGCAATGCGAGTGAAGGTTATACAAGGAATTGCACATGCCTTGGCATATCTACACCATGACTGCACGCCACTGATTGTGCACAGAGACATTAAATTGAATAATATATTACTTGATTCTGAGTTTGAACCTAGGTTATCCGACTTTGGTACTGCTAAATTCCTTGGGCTGGGTTCTACCAGCTGGACCTCTGTGGCCGGAACTTATGGCTACATGGCACCAGGTAATTAGATCAACATTATATACATTTCAACACTATATCAAAATTTTCTGCTACCTGAATTGGATTTACCGTATCTTGGTTTTCAATATTCTTAGATTATCTGTTAAACTATATTTGTGAAAAGAATAAAATACCTAAAGTTCTTGGATTTGTTTTCAATTTTCTTGTGTAGAATTGGCATACACAATGAAGGTCACTGAAAAATGCGACGTGTATAGCTTTGGTGTGGTGACACTTGAAATTATGATGGGAAAGCACCCCCGGGACCTCCTCTCATCTCTACCCTCCTTCGTGTCATCTGAAGGAAATGATATGTTACTCAAAGATGTGCTTGATCAGAGACTGACACCCCCAACCGGTCAATTAGCCGAAGAGGTGGTTTTTATATTCGAGGTAGCCCTTGCGTGCACACAAGTAAAGCCTGAGCAGAGACCTACGATGCGATCAGTGGCTCAAGAAATATCAACCCGCACACAGGCCTATTTGTCAGAGCCGTTTCGCACTATTCGAATTAGCAAGCTTGCTCATTATCAGAAGTGATTTACATGTTTATAACTAGGGAATTACTTAATTAGATACTGTTGGAGAAAAAATATTTGTACTTTTTTTTAATACTGTGAGATTGTACATAGTTCTGAAAGAATATTTTCAAGCTGCATTTGTAACAATATATGCTGATTGAACAAAATAGTATGACCAGTAGGTCCAGTACAAACATGTACTCAGAACAAAACCAAGAAAACTAACAAATAGCAGTTTAGCATTCCACCCCACAAGGCTTGAGCAGTGGGCCCTTTGCTTTTGGCAAGAACGGGTCAATCCTGACCCAAACAAGTGAGAAAATTGAGGCAAGCAAGATTGACCACAGCACAACTATAGTCGGAGTCCTGTTTTGCCTCCCCATGAGCCCCTTCAAGAAAGGGTACAAGTGCACAATGACCCAAAATGCAAAGAAGAGTTTTCCAAACAGTGGACCCCACGAGCCATACCCGTTATTTATTGCATCGGAAACACCGGCAACAACCCCCACCATGTTGATTATTATAAGAGTGGTTGGTGGGACCAGCAAGGTGGTCCACTTGAAGAGGTACAGATCAGCATACTGGTCCTCATCATCACCGGCAGATTTGGATGTGACGGTGAAGTTGGTGTCAACACCGGCTAGGACCTTTAGGAGGCCTTGGAAGACTGCGAAGAGGTGTGCTGAGACGCCACCGATGACCCAGAACTGCTCATTGCGCCACCAGTCCTCAATGCTTACACCGCTCCATCGCAGCTCCAGTACACCCGTTGCAATGATTGAGAGGAAAAGCGCCAAGAACCAGATGCTTGCCAGGTTGTTCAGCTGCTCAGCAATGAAAAGATGCACATTGATTTAGTAAATTGTTTAATTGTGATTATTTGTTTATTTTGTAAATTAATTTTGTGGCTATTATTTTTGAAAATATTTCATCATGGTTGAACTAGATTTGTTGGTTTAATATCCTGGATGATATAAAAAAATAATAAATAAAATAGTGAGACATATTAAAATGTGCTTGGCCTTAACCCTGTAAACCAATCAGACTAAATTAGTAAAGCCAAAAATAGTGCAGTGCTTACCGTAGGGATGATGAACTTGCCAGTGAGCAGGCAAACAGCAGGGATGGTACAATAAGCAATCAGAGGGATAGAAGTAAAAGGGTACACAATGGTGTTAGTGTAAGCGAGCCGCTCGAGCCACTTGAGGTTACCAGCATAGCCGTACCAGAGAGGGCAATGCCTGCTGAGGAAAATCTCGACGGAGCCCAGGGCCCACCGGAGCACCTGGTGCAACCTGTCAGAGAGATTTATCGGAGCGGATCCTTTGAATGCGGGTCGGTCAGGCACACAGTAGACTGACTTCCAGCCTCTGCAGTGCATCTTGAAACCCGTTAAGATATCTTCTGTCACTGATCCGTAGATCCATCCAATCTACAATGTTGAGATATACGTTATATTATAGTATATATAAAAGAAACCATGTAATTAACAAACGCACCAGTGGTCTAGTGGTAGAATAGTACCCTGCCACGGTACAGACCCGGGTTCGATTCCCGGCTGGTGCATCTTTTTGTTTGAGTCGATTTTAAACTAACTTCTCATTTTTAGACTTTACCATAGAAATATATCCGTGACTGCCACTGAAGTGTTTTTATTTTTCAAGTGTCTTATCGTATTTCACTGGCAGAACTAAAATACTCTAATGTACAGACTAAATAACTTGTTACAAACAGACAAGTAAACAAATTTATAAATTACCCAATAATAATTTTCTAAAAGTTACTACTAAAATAATAAACTGAATATAAATCCAAGCCTGCTTAACGACAAGTATGATTTACCACAAAGAATAAATATATATTTGTCTATGGACTTGTTTTTTTTAAGGTTAGCGGTTACAAAAAGGTGATGTACACATACCTCTTTGCCCCATTCTGTTTTCTCCTCGTATCCACAACTGATAACATGAATGGCCTCCTTGATAAGTACCGCAGAGTTAGTCCCATGAGGCAACCCGCCATCCTCCATGAGCGTCGATCCAATAAACACCGGCGACTGGCCGAATCGTTTCTCAAAGTTCTTTTGTGACATGAGCGATGACTTCTCGAGCTCGTCATAACCTTCTAGTCCTTCCTCTATCTCCTCCAATTCAAACCCTTTCTTCCTGTACCCTCTCTTACTTATTGGCAACATTGCGTCGTGGTCGCTTCCTTTCTTGCTTTTCTTTCGGGAGAATCCCAGGAAGCCTCCGCGTCTTGACTCCTTTTCGGGCTTTTTGGCGTCGTGTTTGTGTGATTTGCGTGAGAAGCAGCAGCAACAGCAGCACCAGGATGGCCAGCAGTCGCATGTCATTTTTGGGCGCTTTTCGCTTTTTGGAGGGTCGTAACCGTATAGTACCTGTCGGTTGAAGACACATCCTGTACCGACATACACTGGACCTTGGATCCCATCTAATCCCTTCATGTTGATCTGCATTAATTGATTATAATGTTTATTGATCAATTATTCAAATCCAAAACAGGAATTTTCAATTGCATGCTTCTTTGATAATTAAACCATATATGTATCTGTTTTTATTTTTCATGCTAATGAACTTACATCAAAGAAGACAACATTCCGGTTGGCATATCGATCGTGGCGATCAATGCCATCGAATCGTTGCGGGAATTGGACATAACAGAGCTTTTTTCCAAGTTGTGGGTCCATCAAAAAGCACATGGCTTCTCTGACGGCCTTGCTGTTGTTGACATAGTGGTCACAATCCAAGTTCAGGATGAAAGGTGCATTTGTCAGAACAGCCGAAACTCGAACCTAAATATTATTATTAATTTGATTCGAGTTATCATAAAGCATGTAATTTATTTTCTAAATAGAAATTTTGGTTAAAATTAGTTAATAGAGATATATATTCACCAATGCATTCATGGCACCGGCTTTCTTGTGGTGTTGATAGCCCGGGCGCTTCTCACGGGAGACGTATACAAGGCGAGGGAGCTCCTTTCCTTCTATGTCTAGTGCACCTTGACTACCCAAATATACCTATACAAAAAAAAAAAAAAACGGTGTTTTATACTGGTAAATTATTTTTCGGCATATATACATGAAGATAATAAAATCGTACTTGTATCATTCCCGGGTGATCCCTTGTGTTGTTGCCAGGCCATGGTGTGCCGTCTTGCATCATCCAACCTTCCTCGGGCTTCTTTTGTGCTTTTGCTACCAATGAATTTATTTTCACCTTGAACTCCTCATAGTCTCTCTATAAGAATGGAGAAATTGAATCCCAATTTAGAAACACTAGAATGTAACCAAAATAAAGAAATTGCTTAAAATAACACAATGTACCTTCATAGCCCGACGCTCCTTGACAAAAGTAGGTTGCACTTTGTCCTTCAAGTAATCTATCTTTTGCGAGAAATAATATTCAGGAGCCCTTGGTTCAATGTTAAACTTCTTACAAAATGGGACCCACCTCCTAGCAAACTCAGCGGTCTCTGACAACGTATCAAACAGCAACATAGAGGCACCATCATCTGACACGTAGCAGCTCACCTTGTCAACAGGGTAATCAACTGACAAGATTGACAGCACAGTGTTAGCTGTGATAATAGGTGGCTCCTTTAATGGATCTACCGTGCTAACAAAAAAATCAACTGGTGAGAGACGGCTCGGTTCTCCTTCACGCTCAAACCGAAGAGAGAGGCGGTCGAGGTAGGTCTGGCGGTTAATAGGAAACCACTTGGGGAATTGATCGAGGATCCAAGAAAGAGCAAACCAAATCTCGCATATTACTGAGGTTAGCCAGAGACCAAAGGCGTCATAGTTCGGAGTAGTTATCCGGAAGCGGAAGAAGAAGCAGAGAATAACAAGGCGGAGGACAATTACTATGCGGTATGGGCTGATCAAACTTGAAGATATCGGGACCTTGCGCCATAGTGGTTGCCGAGCCTCTGCCATCCTGTCATCATTTTTTTTTTCACAATTAAGTATCAAAATAAAAGTCTTTTATCTATTCAAACGGCTTGTGTTATTTGGTAATTTTTACCAAGATTTCAAGAAAATTCTTATATGTATGTTCTTCCAATTCGATTGACAGATACGATTTGTTTTGTATATTGTTGATGCATGAACAAACCAAAATTACTTGTTATTCATAAACCAAATCTGACTTGACGAAAAAGAAGGAATCCTTACAACATGTAGTCCTCGTCGTTGTTTTCTTCATCACTTCCTCCATCACCTTTCGGGAGCAACCCTCGCTTTTCTTGTCTCAACTTCCATTTGTCAATCCTATCCTTCCACTCCATGTTTCCTTCCATTTCTCTCTCTGCTTCTAGTTCCTTACCAGCAACTGCAGTGTTAATTGTGCATTAGTAATACACTAATCACATTAGTTCTTAATTCTTCTATTATTTTCCATTTTTAGATTGAAAATAAAGGGAACCATACAATAATTATATCGAAAATCAAATCAAACACCTATTGGAAAAAAACAAATTACAGATAGGACTACTGACCGCTGCCACCGAAGGAAGATAATGCTGTGCCACCTGGTCTCCATTGTTGTGCTAAGCGTTCTCCATTCTCCTGTAAATTTATTGGAACTAAAATTGATTTCTTCATACTTCAAATAAGAGTCAACAAATTAGACCAGACAATTGTTTTTCTGATATTACCGAGTTAAGATCAGAGGGATGGTTTTCTTCTTCTTTGTTTGGAATCTTTATTTTGAATTCATCCTCAAAATCATCCATGTCAGGCCCATCTTCTTCATCTCCTGCTACTCTTACAGATCCTGTGAATTTATACACTATGAGATTTCTTGGTAGCAATTAAATTTAGAACAGAGCACACCTTAGAAAATGGCAACAAAAATAAATAGCTAGGCAATCTCTTGTTTGAAAAGTGTGGAAAATATTGATCCTTGTTATATGAAGAAGATAAGTAAATCCATCAATAGTATGCTCAACAACTGAGTAACAAACCAATTACTGATATATATGGGCGACATAATTGTTCCATAATTTAATATAAGAAAATCAACCTTTTTGGCGCTTGTAGCGAGTGTTGCATTGAGGACAATGGTTTCCTTCTGCACGTTCATACTTGTAGCAAGGTCGGCACAATGGAAAACCACATTCATTGCATGCAACAAAAGGTGTACCGTCATCTTTCAACCCGATGTCGTCCCCACAAGCACGACATACTTTCGCATTTGCATGCCCGTTTTTTCCTTTAGGCTAATTGTGATAATACAAAAGGAGAGGAAAAAAAAGACACAACTTGAGATTTATATACTTATAAGAGAAGTTGAATCTACAAAATTATCATACCCGGAATTGATTGATCATTAACCTCTATTATACACATCTTTCTTGTGAAAAACTGTATTGTACGAAAATGAAAAAAAAAAGAAGATATAAAATTAGATATAGACCTCTTCATGGCCATGCATGACATGTAGTTCGTCACGATGGTGCGAGCCAGCAACAAGGCTGTTCACCGATGCCGTGTCCATGGTACACAGACGTTGTATGACAAATGCACTATAGGAAGTAGGATGAGAGGGGAGCTTGAGTGTGATCTTATGAGGAGGTGAGAGGTGGCATAGTAGCATCTGTCACCAACCGTGAGTTGAGGAGTCGTGAGTATATTTTCTTGATTAGAAGAGACGCCAGTGCCTTTTTTGGCGGTTTGGTTTGGTGCAGTTGGGTTCTCGCTTGGAATACAAGCAGCGCAGATGACAGCAATGTTAATAGTGCTCCTTAAGCGAATGGTAACACAGGGTTTTTGTTTTTCAAATTTGTAATTAGTGCGTTCAGATTTCATTGTTATGAGAGTTAAAAGGATTTAACCCTGTCTATAATGAAGAGATTGTAGCAGCTTGGCACCTGAATAACTCTAGTTTCAGCGAATTTCTTATGCAATATGAATTGTCTGATCTTGATCAATGCCTTGTAATTGAATTTTCGTTTATTTTTTAATTTTTATATAATTTAGTCCCCTCATAAATACTAAATGTGTTCTTGTAGCTGAATAGTTAGAATTCTACTTTATAATTGTAAAAACTAGAGTTTTAAATCCCAGGAACCACACATTATATAATATACATTTTAACCTCCAATCTAAATTTTCTAGTTCGGCTCCTATTTGTAGTCGACTATCTCACACAAAACCGCAGGTTACAGTAAGTGGGACCTAAATAGTGGGTCCAGCACAACTAATAATCACAGTATGTTTTCCCTGGATTATAGCACTGAAAGATATTAAATAGTGGGTCAATCACAACAAATAATAATATTTCTATCCAAAAAGGAACCATACATGAGCTGATCCCACTATTCATTTTTAAGCGGGCATGTACTTTTCCTAATCAACCCAAAAGCAGAGCTAACTTTTACTCTTTCAAGACAAAAGGACTAAGCATTGAATATCGCTCAAAAACATCAAAATCAAATGAAAGAATTGTTTCTGTGCATATACTCAATCTTTGACTAGATCATTTCAAGAACACGTTTGTGTACTCTGGTCATGACAGATGAGAATTACAGTGAAGTTGCAATCGGTTAAACAAACGTCCAGTTACTAATAACATAATCATTACAAGAGATCTCCATTATTCAATTTCTGGAGAATAGCAAGGCATCTTGTGATTATACAATCTACAAAAAAAAACTAAAAAATGGTGTTGAAATGAAAAACCTGTACCAAACAAAAAAAAGATCATCATAGAGAAGATTTCCTCCAAGCAATTAAATTGAAGGTTTCCTATTAATCGAGAGTAAAGGGAAATTTATGAATTAACTACAGTGAAGCATATATTTATTCGCAGAGCTCCAGTCCTCATAATTTCATTATAAATCATGGAATAGCCTCCTTATTTGATCAACACTAGCCGGAATTAGAGACACGGGGCATTTTTTGTGCTGCTCAGTGGAAAAACAAACAAGACGAAAACAACAAAATGAGAAATTATAGGATGATATAATGGTTATGTTGTGCATCAGCACATTTAGAATTGCAAATAACAGTAGACCCCACTGTTCAATCACAATTTGAAGAAAATATATATAACTTCTGATACATTAAAAAATATATCATCATTTCAAAGATACAAAGCAAGATAGATGCATGTACTTATATTTTTATTCTTTAAATTATTTTCTTTTCTCAAATCTCAAGTGTTTTTAATCATGTGTCAAAGAAAAGGAGGGATCATAGCGCTTGGCAAAGTTTAGACATTGAGCTGTGTTAACAGGGGTGGCATTTTTTGCACGGAAAACAAATCATGCGCACTTTAGAAACATTGATAAAAAATTAAATAGCCATTTCAAAAATATATTGCTGTAATATTTAAGGCCAAAAATGCAGAAATGGTTTTTCACTCTTACTACAAGAGAACAAAATACTTAAGACCTTTGTCTAGCATCACTTTCTCCAACAAGCAAGAAAAAAGGAAAGGAGAGACATGCTAACCTGAGAAACAGACTTGAATATACAGCTATAGCAGAAAACAAAGCCTGAAACAGTTAGAACAGAGGGATTGGCCCTCTTCTGCCAGCACAAGGGGCAGAGTGACTGGTCTTGTGGCAAGGGAACTCCATTTTTAGCAACCTGAAACAATTGAAAGGAATCTGGTAACTAGTCCATACTACAATAAAGTTTCAGAAATTTTGCAAGTTTTAAAGTATTTCAGTAAGATGCACGACAAATATAAGAGTAGGGTTCAAATGCCTCATGTCTTTCATGCCTCACATCCTTATGTCCATTTTCAAAGTCCAAACAGTTGATCCGAACCGCTCAACATGATCTTCATATTAAAATATGCTTTGAGAGCAAATTTTTAGATTTTTTGGAAAAAATCTACTATTTTTTTTAGATAAGTACAAAATAATTGTTTTTGGATGGTCCAGAATCTTCTGAAAATTGTGATTTTGTACTCAAACTAATAAAAATAGTAAATTTTTTCCAAAAAATATAAAAAATTTGGTCTCCAAAGCACATTTTAATATGGAGAACGTGTTGAGCGGTTCGGATGTTTGGACTTTGAAAATGGAGATGAGGATGTGAGGCAGGAAAGACATTAGGCATTTGAACCTTGCTCCCAATATAATTATAATTATGTTCCTAAATCAGTATTATTCTAGTATCCAAATTGTCTTCTTTCCCTTTTCCTCTAATCACAATTCACGATCAATTAATGACATTTTTGTTTCAAATTTCGATACAGTTATATTTTTGCTTGAAACAGCACCAGAATCAAATGTTTCCTTGCTTTGACTTTATAACAGATGGAACGATTAACAAATTAAAGATATCTTATTACTAATGAATATGAGGGGAGGGGGGGGGGGGGTCCGGTGCCACAACATTTTGGCACCTCGGTAGGGGTGAAAATGGGTCGGATATTATCCGGCCATATCCGGATTTGTATTCGAAAATTAAATGCGGATATCCGAATATCCGTGCGGATATGGATACGAATATATTTTTAAATTTTAATTATCCGTATCCAAATAGTAGATATATACCATATAATTTAATATATATTATGAAAATTTTATGTTATTCACCATTATAATTAGATAAATATTATGAATTTTGACATTTTAAATAATATTTATATATTTTTTTAATAAATATCCGATCCGATCTGTATCCGTCTAATATCCGATCCGTATCCGTATCCGGAAAAAAAAAACGGATACGAATATGATTTTATCACTATCCGATCCGTTTTCACCCCTACACCTCGGCTTACCACACAATCTCTATTTTTCATTAATATTTTTAAATTTAAAATCCAAACTGCCAATTCAAACCATTGATCTTATGCTTCTTCAGAAGAGATGCATCCACTTAGAGTTTCATAATTATATTAGTTCATTTTGTACAAGACAGAGAACTCTAACAATGGATGAACTTAAACTTATCTATTGCAGTTAACTTGATCTGTGCATTTTATAAATTGTTCATCTTGTATGAAATGCACTAAAAAAAATTACGATATACATCCCTTGTGAAGAAGAACAAGATCAACAATTAAGATTTGTTGTTTGATTTTTTATTTTAAATATCAATAAAGAAGAGAGGTTGCGATGAATTATGGCATCTGAACCATCCCCAATTAATATAATCAAAATTTTACTAATTTTAATTTCAGTATAAGGAAAGCCCAAGGAATAGATTACTTATGGAAGTGGTGGGGGGAGGCGGTGGCGGGTACACAGTTGGATGAATTATGGCATTTGAACCATCCCCAATTAATATAATCAAAATTTTACTAATTTTAATTTCAGTATAAGGAAAGCCCAAGGAATAGATTACTTTCGGAGGTGGTGGGGGAGGCGGTGGCGGGTACACAGTTGGAGCTGACATCCTTTCTTCAGCTGATTGATACCACCATTCCATCATCTGACAAGGAATATATCATACTATTATCAAGTAGAACAAAAATTATGCATTTCAATGATTCAAAAAGGTTAACAGAAAAATGTGTAACAAACCTTGAAAAAGAAAACTGCAGCGATAAGACCAGTTTGTGCATAGTCCAAAGATGTGTATACGCACTTCAGGAGCACTCTCTGCATAGCCTGTCAAATTGATTTGCCCCAAATTTAATCAAGCACTAACAAGCAATTCTGCATTAATTTCATCACTATAGAAGCAATTTAATCAAGTACTAGGATGTTTCAGCTCGTATGAACATTTCATTGAACTTATCGATTTTCATTTTTCCTTTAGGCTTCTTGGCCTCAATTTTATTTTGTATGAGAACTTATCGATGGTCAATTCAGCTTTAAAGAAAAGTTCTAACAAACAAATAAAAAGTATTATACTAAGAATTTCATACCTTAAGCCATGTCGGGCCACGAAGCCCCTCAAGCTCTCGGCTTCTAATCCTAGAGATTTTAGAAGATGAATCCATCTGGAATTGCATGAAACAGTTAAAACCAGTTTTACCAATTATAGATATCCTTTTTTTAGAAAACTAGCAACACGTGTTACAGGTTACACGGAAGTATATCAAAAAATGGGGGGAAGAAGTAAGCATGGACCGAACAAAATCAGAAATCCTTCCGCAAATAACAAGTACTAGGATTTAGCAATTTCAGGCTCACACAGAGATAAAAAAAAAAAATATATATATATATATATATAGAAATGGCAAATTAAACATACCAGCTCTTGTCCTGTAGCACGACATACTTGAATTCCTAGTGCATGCAGTCCCTGACTGTAAAAAGCAGTAGCATCCAACAGATACAGGAGTTGATAAGCAAATGATAGACCTGTTAATTTTGAAAAAGAAAGGGGAAAAAAAGGCAAATTTTGAGAAGAGGCTTTTTTGCAATAATACCTGATGTACCTAGCATTATTAAAGATGCAACCAATATTTCTCATACTTAAAGCCCAGTGACTGCAATCTATGTAACTTGTTTTGTTTGGAGTTTATATTCTATTGAGGAACTAAATAGAATGAAAACAAATGATTTTATAGGAACTTAATAGAATGAAAAAAAAATGATTGAAGAGGAACTAAATAGAATGAATAAAATGATTTTTGAGTAATGAGATAGAATGAATAAAATTATTTTTTAGGAACGAGATAGAATGAATAAAATAATTTTTTGGCCAACAATCATCAACAGTGGTCACATTTACAAAAAACTTATTATAAACATCCAATTAAACTACGACAACACAGTAGAAAGGTTTAAGTACAACTTACTTTCTTAATGAACTGAAGAACATCTGACCAATCAGGAACCATGACCCAAAATTTCAAAGAAATGATACAGGAAACTTGACAAGGCCCCAATCCAGATGAAATAATTTCTGTTGGACCAACAAATAGACTAATTGAACTTAAACCAAATCCAAACACGCATTGCAATATCCGGATTCATCCCAATCCAGTAGTTGACATAGCTAGATATGAAACCAAAGGTTTCAAGACTTTCTGCCTCAAAAAACACCAAACAAAAATAGGCCTGATCTGAAAAGCCCAAATTTTGATGGACCTGAATTATGAGACAGCCTGATCCGAGAAAATTAACCTGATATTAAACCAAACCGAGGTATGACCAACCCGACCAATCCTAACAAGAAGAAAAATTGACCCCCAAATTTGCCATCTCAAGGTTCACTCAACTTAGATATTAATGGTTGCACACTACTTGATGCACTACAAACATGGAAGTCTCATTGACATCAAGTATTTGTACTCTCAAAAAAATTTACAACCAAAATATATTTACAAATATGATATATGCAAGAGTAGGGTTCAAATGCCTCGTGTCTTTCATGCCTCAATCGTGTCTCACATCCTTATCTCTGTTTCTAAAGTCCAAACAGTCGGTCCGAACCGTTCAACATGATCTCCATATTAAAAAAATTACTATTCTTTTAGATAGGTATAAAATAATTGTTTTTGAACAGTCCAGAATCTTCTGAAAAAAAAAATTGTACCTATCTAAAAATCTAAAAAATTTGGTCTCAAAGCACATTTTATTATGGAGATCATGTTGAGCGGCTCCGATTGACTGTTTGAACTTTGTAAACGAAGATAAGGATGTTAGACACGATTGAGGCATGAAAGACAAGATGAAGTAATTGAACCCTGCTCTATTTGCAAAGAGCCATGCCTACTTCATAGAAAAAAGAGAAACTACCTTCATTGGTGGCATGGATCCAGGGATAGCAAATGACCACCAATTTTGTGATTTTCTTCCTAAAATGTGTCAAACTAGAAACCTCAGCATTGGTGCGGTCAACCGCATGTGTAGACGTCTCTCCTTGATCAAGAAGAAAACCAGCTTCATCAAGCCTTGGTTCATCATTGCCCCAAAGACTTGCCTGAAGCCTCGCTTCCATTTCTCTATTATACATCGACTGAAGCTTTGACTTGAAATATGGCAAAACAACCTAAAAATTTAGTAACATCCTTTTGTAAGTATAACTGTATAATGTATATAAAAAAATAACTGGAGATATTATCTCATGACATGAAATAATAGGTTGTAATAATTATCACAGTTCCCTGTATAACCATGGTATAAATTGATAAATACAGTAAGGCATAGTTTTTGCCGCTAATAAAATTCTTTAATTGTCCTTCTATAAAAGGAAAAATTAGTACATAAATAGTTAACATTGAGTAGCAAGCCAATTTCATACCAGAAATACTACTGAGAGAATTTTCTGGTTCTTTCTCAAACCCAAATCATGGATCTTCTCACTTGATTCAGCAGTCAATGTGCTTTTCTTAACAGAAATATTTGCCACTCTCCGTCTTAGACCATACAATGACTCCGCAAAAGAAGCATCTGAAATAGAGAGATAACTGCAAGTTGCTGAGTGCAAAGTAACTGATAACAGAATTAGTTTTTTTTATTTAGGACATGATTATTTCTTTTACAAATGTCTACCCATCCATTACTGTTATGGAATTATAAATGAGGCACTTCATGTTGCTAAATTTTCAATAGTTAATTAAGCAAACTAAAATAGTTCCAGCTGCACTGAAGGTTGTAAAACTTTATTATTAATCGACCCCTTTCATGCATATCAAAGTAAGATGTCAATTTATCACAAACAGCCTAAACAAGAATACTGGTATGGTATTCCCTAGAACATAAAAAAGCATCTTTAATATACACCATTTACTTCAAAAGATAACCAGAGTATTCGATCTCCCTTACTCCTCATCACTAAACATATGAAGTAAAGATGCTGGGACTTTTCTTGAACAATTATGAGATAAGATCATACAGACGCAACATGAAACCTGTGGTGTTTATACAGGATACAGAAAATTTGTTGATGAACAGAAAAGAAAAATTATTCCTTTTGATGACTGATTCGGTACACTTTTTGTTTCATCTTACTTTTTCCAAGTGAGTTAAATGTGGCTTCCTGATGGTTTTGTTGGCTTTACATAGCCCAAATAAGTAGATAACAAATCAGCCTGATACTAGTACTGCATCAGTAAATAAATGCTCTGTCTGGTATGTACCTGTTGTGCGTAGACTGTGAGATTCAAGCACCAACATTAACAAAGCAAAGAACTCGTCATCATAATCTAAGATTTTGTGAAGGAATGGCCTCCTTAGTGCAAACACCTAATTACATAGTAACAAAATAAGTATATCCCATAGTAAAAACCGCTGGTACCTGGTCCCTAGCAAAGACCTCACCTATACTGATATACAAATTATGGAAAAACACGACTCATCAAAATAGCAGCTCAAATTCATTCCGGTTTCTCAGTTTTGAATTCTTCGAATTTTAAAATCCAATGACAACAATCAAATTCAACATACGTAACATCCTCTACACACAACGGTGACGACTAAGCACCCCCATATATTCAGGCCAAAAAAAATGATCAAAATTGAACCAAAAGAAAAACACTGAGCTAGTAAAATAGCGAAATTCTCACGCCGAAAGAGTAGGTGAGAGCAGCGCGGAGGCTGGCGGGGAGCTGCTGCGCCGCCGCCATCTCAAAGAAGGTCGGCCGTGTTCCCTGACCGCCGACCTGGAACAGCATCGTGATTCGATCGTAGTGTTTCTAGGGTTTTATTATTCTCTTCTTTAGCACTTTCAAATGTGTTATCTGGGTCTTTTCCGATTCAAACGTCTTCACTGACGAGGAGGCGACCGGTCGGGAGGGAGAGGCTGAGAGGGTAAGAACTAGAAACGGACAAGTGACGGGGAATTCAGATACCTGAGCTGGTAAAATGAGATCGGACTGTTTATTTTAAGATGGCACGACTCTCAAAGATATTTCGTGCATCGGTCTGATGTTCAGTCTGTAGTCTGAAGTCGGAACCATCCATACTTGAAAAACACAAATTCTGTGCCTGTTCGCTGCAACCCGGGAATAGAATGGACACGGATGAACACTAAACAGCGTGTTATTGTTTATATGGGAAAAAAAATTTCAGTTGAACTGTTAACACGCGGGATAACAGCCGAACAGACCCTAAAATTGTTTGCACAGTTATGGATACAGATCAGACACCTTGGACGGTCTGACCTGACCTGACATCGTCCCAACCCGTAGAAAAAGGGAGACGACACTGGCCTATTGGGTAATTACGGAAAGATTTGATACCCGATCCGATCTCATATATTACAAGTAGCTGTTAACGAAAGCATAGTAACAGTACTCGCGAATAATTCGCGTTTTATTTGTTTTTTTGACGTTTCCGAACCGAACTCCGAATAAAACGCGAGTCATGAATTATTCGCGATAAAAATGCGAAAAAAACGGCTGAGTTAATTTTCAAATTTTGGGCCAGCTCGTCACTGAGTGAATAGATTTCAAAAAATAAAGCTACTGCGGCGCTGTTTTCATGAAAACAATGGTGTTGGATCCGCTCCAATTAGTGGAGCACGAATCAAATTTTTTTTTTTGCTGGTTTTTTTTGGTTCGTTATTGTACCGAATCATTCCCGAATTATACCCGAATTACGAATTTTTAATCCCGCCGAACCGAACCCGAACTATTAATTTGTTACTGCGAACGAAAGGATAACCAAATCCTAGGAGCCGCTATACAGGATATCGAGCTCGTAAAAGTTTATCGGTACCTCTAAGAAACCAACTTCAATTTTTGAGAGATGAACTATCTTTTTAGAAAAGATCCCGTCTCACATTCAATCAACTTAGTCATTGATTACTGTATAATTTTATATCTTCTATTTCCATGTAGTCTTACATGTAGAAGCATAAAATTAAGGGTTAATTTTCTATGTACCTCTCAAGACATCTCCAATTTCTTATTTACCCCTCAGGAGTTGAATTTTTTTTTTTTTACCACTCAACTCTTACAACTATTTCTTATTTACCCACCACTTAATTAAATCAAAATGATCTCTTATTAAAATTGCAAAAATTCTGATTAACTTTTGATAAACCTTTCGTTTCCAATTTAAGCTGAGGCACTTAATTCGTCTCTTCGTGTTACAAAAGAAAACAATTTATGACTTTCATTCTTGTTTGGGTACATCATTTCTGATGAAGGTATCAAGGCTGACCAATTCTAACGTCGACTATCCATGATTGGAACTTTCCATGCATGGCCTTGCTTCATTATACTGTTCAATTAATAAAATATTTTTCACTATTCTCTCTTAACTAAATTCCAACAGCACTTGCTCACAAGAGACGAAGAGGTGCAGCCATTAATTGATGTTCTGTTTTCTTTGGTAACAGGAAGAGACGAAGAACTTTACCAGGATCCTTGCTCCCAAGAGATCTCAACGTAAAAGTAAAATGAAAATGAAGGGTTAATCAACGGTTAATCCAGAGTTTTTTCTTAATCAAAGGTTAATCATGATTTTTTTATAATTTAATAAGAGATAATTTTGATTTAGTTCAGTAGTGGTTGAATAAGAAGTGGTTGTAAGAGTTAAGTGGTAAAAAAGATAAATATAACTCTTGAAGGGTAAATAAGAAATTGGAGATGTCTTTAGGGGCACATAGAAAATTATCCCTAAAATTAACTATAAATCTATCTATTTCAATTCAAAACATAATATGAGTATTGAATGTCGCCACATTTCAATCAATCTTAGCTATTGATCACTATATTATTTTATACCTTCTATTCCCTCCTTCTCCGTCGCCGGCTATTCGCAAAGTTAGAAGCGCTTATATGTGGCAATGCGATTCGATGAGAAGTGAAGAGACTGAAATCACACAGTGAAAGATAAAAGAGGAAGGGGCTAAAATCCCTTTCCGCCTTTACCACTTTTTGTCTCTCGGTCTCCTCTGACGTTGCGTTCGGTCTTTCAGCTCCTCTAGCTCAGGTGCTCTCTCTCTCTCTGAGTTGCGATGTTATTTGTATTTAGGTTAAATCAAAACCCTCTCCATGAGTTGTGATTATTGGTGTTGTTCTATGCAATTCTCTAATTACCGTGTTTGACTAATTTGCAAAATATACAATGATTGAATTTAACGATTTCCTTGTATGAGTGAGTTTGCAGGTTCAAGAACAATATAATTGAAAGATTAAAGTTGAAGAGCTAATGGAATCAATAAGACTTTACGAAGATCAAAGAAATATATATTGCAATATCAGATAGACAAGTAAAGTAAATTTGAGATTGTTGATTCATGTACCTGTCCGTTCGATACAGAAGCAAACCATTCGATACAGAATGTATTGAAACGGTACTAGATGGATACGATTATAAGGCATGCAGTACGGTACTAGATGGATATGATTAAAAAGTCAGAGGACCCCCTTTGGTGTTCTGTTCTGAACGATACCTATCCGTATTGTAAGGTAATTGAAGAACATAGAATTAGGAGAAATATACTATCCATTCTGTATGGAACTAAGCGTATTGAACGGATAATGTAAAGTCCAAAGGCTAAGCCTAAACTACGATACATTTGAACTATCTGTTCGGTACGGAAGTTTTATCGTTCAAACAGAATAGTTCAAATACCTATATTTTGAGCTCTTTCTACAAATAGAATGAATATCCCCTTTTCCAGTTTCAAGAAAGCCACCTCTAATTTCAAAAGGCAGAAATTTTGTGTTCTTAAGAGCTTTCTTCTTTGAGAGAGCAAAAACTTCAACATTTCATTGATAATCTCAAATCCACTTAACTAATCTTCTCAATGTTTAGTTAGAGTGCTTGTTCTAGTTCGATAGAGTAGAGATCTACTTTAGTGCTTCTTTTCTATAGTCGAGCGACTTTCTCGCTTGTAGGGCATTTAAGGGGCTCGCCGGCTTGAGCATTTCTGCTCACATATAAACATAGCTGTGTGACGATCCTCTGCATAGGCCTCTCTAGCTAGCTCGAGCTTCTAGACTCGACTTTGTACACGAGTTAGACCATGACTTTCCACCTTCGTTGGGCTCAAGCGTCACGAGTTGTATTATTTCTTTTTAGGTAATAGGAAAGGGGCACCAACGAGGTTGCTCTACCCCGTAGACGTAAGTATTTTACGTCGAACTCCGTTATCATCCCGTGTGTCAAATTTTTCTAAACTCTACTATATTTATTTTATTTGCACACACTTGCTTGTTGATTTAAAGGGTTAAATCGAAAAAAGACTAAAAATCTTTAAGACTACCTATTCACCCCCTCTAGGTGTCGTTAAGGACAACAGAGTGATATCATAACAAGTTAATTTGAATTAAGACACACTTAATTTTGAGTTTTCAAGATCTAAGAAATGGCACCCCAAAATTACACTTTACCCCCAATTATTGGTGGGGCAACAAGCAATTTCGATTATTGGTGGATATTCACAATTAATTACCTCCATATCTTGGAAATTTGAGATATTGTAGAAATTGGGTATATACTAAAGATTGGTGACCAAAACAATTTGACTCATGAATCCAAAATTGAACTAAAAAGAGATGAAATTGCAAAATCTACAGCTTGTTCTTGCATTGAAGAATGTATGAGAAATATTCGATAGAACCATTTATGAATGCACATGGATGTATAATCATAAGGTCACAACACTTGCATATTCTATATGTTTATGCTATGTTTCATTTGGTAAACAACAAACATCTCTATTAAATTTCTTGTCTATTTTTCTGCTACATTCTTTTAATTAGTAGGAAGTCAACAGTTCAGATAGTAAGATTTACGAGATGCATTGGTAGTGGCACAACACCGTGTTGTTGTTTCAAGAATCGCATTTTTTTCCTCTACCACTGATGATTATTTCAAACGCCTTTCCATTAGTGCATATAAGGTATCAATTTATTTCCTTTGTATCATTTTTTGAGTTATGCCTAGATTTTTAGAAGCTTTGATCATATTTTTGCTTATATTTAAACATTTTTAACTGGTAAGCAGCCAAAGGTATTAATGATGCTCTCACTTGTCTGACAAGTGAATACAAGACCTGTTATAAGCAACTTTGTACCTATTGTTAGCTAAAGAGTTGAGCCTATTGTTAGCTAAGGTGTTGCTGGTCTTTTTATCTATTTCTTCATGTACAGAAGTAAAATACTACCTTTTATTTATTTATTCCTTTACTTTTGTTTCTTTCTCAATGAAATTAGTATTTTACTTTTTTCACTAAAAGTAACTAGATGTTTTTTTTCCTCTCAAGTGAGTTAGTAATTCAATGTTTTCTGTTCTTTGTAAAAATGAAAAATATGTATATCTATACAAATTTGAGACCTTGTAAACATTCACAGAGGACAAACAAGCCACACTGCATGAGTTTCTACAACCAGACATAACTGAAACCTTGTTTAGACCGATACTGTCAATACAAGCAACACAACTGTGGCAACAATTGGTGCAAGCAAAGGATATGTACATCCAAGAATTCTATTAGCATGGAGTGTTGCAGGGTACACAAGCAATGATGCCAGGACAAGATAGGATCAGACTCATATATCAAACCGGTATTGATAAGAAAACAAGGAAGTTGTTCTTAATTTCACATCTTTTCCTATATTATATTTTTTTCATAACCTTTAGGAGGAAATCTAGAGATTTATCTATTGAGTTGGTTCGTCCAATGTTTAGAAAACCACAAAATGAAGCTGCATAAGAGCTCCAAGTGAGCCAGACCATGCTTAAGACGTGGTGAAGGATTAAAGATATAAAGCGATGACCCTATCGCATTCTGACAAGCATGGACGGTCTTACAACGAATGTTGAGGTACTATATATTGAGAAATCTTTTGAAGTCTTACCAAGTTTTAATTTTGTGTTGTATTTTACTGGTTTTATCTATTAGTTACTTAAATATTATATTTATTTTTATCATGTACATCTTTGCATTGTATTGTAGGAATATAGAATGGACTCATACTTGAAAGTGAACGGGATTCATCTGACTCTGTGTGAGTTAGAAGAGGAAAAAAAAAAGTTTGAAGAAGATCCCAACACGCCAATAGATGATGAAATCTTTTTGTTAAAAAACTATATGTGTAAGAGGAATAACAAGAGACGCTATGTCAAGCAAGTGCAGAGCTGAATATTTATTATTTGGTTTTCGGAATCTGTTTTGTATGTTGTTCTATTAAAATTATATATGTGGCCCTTTTGAATCTTGAAATTATGTATGTGGTCCTTTTTTCATTGAAAATTATGTATGAGAACAATGTTTTTTAATTAATGCCAATGTTTTTTATTATATAATGTTTTCACTTATTCATTAATTGTACATTGTTGTGTCATTTCATTTTTATTCTCCTTTACTTGTCATGGTCACTGACAGAGATTTTGATTCATATATTCTCAAAAATTAAATAAAAATAAGTTGTTTCTTTTGATCTTCGCATTACTTTTCATATGCATAATAAGGAGATCACGAGTTTGTTTAACAAGTTAGCATATAAGTCATTGTGTAGGCATGTTAAGCGCCAAAGTAATGTTCAAACATAGTGTAAACATTGTCCCAGTCATCTGGTTAATCGAATCGGACTTTGCTGCTTTTTTTAGAGAAAAGTAGGGTCCTGCTTTTCAGATCTCAACCATTCAAATTCGTTGAGATTTGTGTATGAAAAAGTTTATTTATTGGGATACGCAGATTGAAAATTTTGAATGGTTAGGATCGGAAAAGCAGGATCCTGCTTTTCTCTGAGAAAAGCAGCAGAGTGGGATCCCTGGTTAATCAGCGGGTTTGAAAAGGGGATGGTGGGCTTTACTAGTGGGTACCCAGGTGGAGAGAAGGGCCTAAGGTTGTGAGAAGAATCCACATCCAGCTAAAGATAAGGTACTTGAGAGTTATTTTTTTTGTTATTTAATTTCAAGGGGAGTAAATTAGCAAGTTATTTATTCAAAATTGTAACATGTAAAGATTAAAACTTGTATATACTAGATAGAACTGATGTCAGTTTATATGGATGGGATCAGTAACATGTGAATCTTATGCTTGTCCAATATCAAGTTTTTATATAGTGCATATAAATGCAATGTTGTAAAATGCAGTTTTGTTCATGCATGCAAAAGGTTATGCAGTATGTGGCTACATATGCAGATTTTAATGCAGACTTATATACGCAGATTTTAAACTAAATTAACCAGATGCAAACATTTTTTCCTATACCAGATACAAACAATTAATTAATAACACTCATTAATAGAATCATATGATGCCAGATGCAAATAATTGCATTATTAAAATTTAATATACCTCTTTAAATCAATTTGCCTCTTTAAACCGCATATGTGGGACTGTATGAAAATTTTCATGCGAAATCAAACTGCATACGCATATGAATATGCGGCCGGATGAACCGCATTTTACAACACTGCATAGATGTGATGAACAAGTGTATTCCGCAAGTGTCAGCATACATGTGTGATATGTATTTACAATTAATTATCTCCACAAAATAATACATATGCTGACTAATGTATTTACAATTAATTATCTCCACAAATAATACATATGCTGACTAATGTATTTACAATTAATTATCTCTACAAATAATGTATTATCATATCGTTTGCTCTTATTAGTGACTAACACATAATGAAGAAATTAAATAAAAATTAATCACATTTAAAGAAAGTGATAAAAATAATATTTCAATCCCCATTGTAATGTACGGACACTTAACTAGTTTATCAAAAAACTGAATGCATTATCTGATCTTACACATACAAGAACAAAGTAATCTGGCAAATCATAAACACCCCATTTCTCTGTAATTTCTCTTTGAATTATTTGCTTGCTATAGCATTTACAATAATTCTAAAGAATATTGATCGTGCCATCACTGCAAGCAAATTCGGAAGAAATCATTTTAGCCTCTTATGAAGGGATACTTGTGCCTCACAGAAAGCATCCTACAAGATGATCCATATTTTTATAGACAACTATTTGTTTCATAATTCATATTACAACACCATTGCTAGTCTTCTCCAACACTCCTGCAACCCTTCATAGTCTTCACAAAAGAAGGGTGACTACCATAAACCTAATACTTATCGTCTGACAAGATAAGATACCTAAATGGTTTATTATAAAACAAGTCATCATACAAGAACTAAATTTCTTAGAAAGTCAAAGTCGTTTCCTTTCCTTTCTTTTTTTTGTGCTAGGAAAATGGCAACTGGTTCGAAATAGTAAAATCAGCATATCGTGATTTCAGGCAGTGGGGCCTATCAAACGCTTCTTCTTCGGAGAAGTGTCTTCACCATCAGAAGAATCCACTTCGAGAATGTTCAGATCGTTTGTGGTCTCTTCCATGTTGGCATCACTGCTGCTGGGGCCTGCACCATCTTTTGCACCATTCTCAGAACTGCTTGGCTTGGAGGACTGTTTCTCGAGCATTTTCTGGAGATACTTGCCCTGTTCCTCTATCCTTATTTGCAACTTTCTCTGGATCTGTCAAATTAAAGTTACATGAGCTTAATCAGTGTGGATATTTGCCCCACCAATTGATTTCGGAAGACTGCAATAAGTTTAGCTAAATAAAATTTGTAAAAGCAAATAACATATTTAAGTAATGAACTAATGATAATATAAAACTATAAACTATTAGAGTGAGGCTATGGTACTATGCATAGAGCATAATGGTCCGTACTATGGATCAATATCTCCATTTTCAAAGTCCAAACAATCTCGATCTAAACTGTTCAAAATGATCTACATATGAAAATGTTCTTGTAGGTCAAATTTTACATTTTTTAGACTTTTTTACTATTTTTTTAGATAGGTAGAAAATCGCTTGATCTAAAGATTCTACATCATTCAAAAAGTAGTGATTTCCTAATTATCTAAAAAGATAGTAAAAAAATTCTAAAAAATGTAAAATATAGCTAGCAAGTACATTTTCGTATGAAAATCATGTTAAATGGTTCTGATTGACTATTTGAACATTGAAAATGAAAATTTTGATCTGTAGTACGGACCAATCTGCGTTATGCGTAGTACCATAGCCTCACTCAAACTATAAAATAAAGTATATACCTCAAGCTGTTCATGAAGCCGCTTCTGGACTTCCATCTGAAGCTTCAGTGCCTCGGTGAGATCCATGCTACTACCAAAGAAATAAAATCAATGAATACATATGCCATTGGTACGCCAAAGGAAATGCAATTTGAGGGATATGTAAACAGCTAGGAAATGTTACTATCACATACGTCTTAATATCTATGGAAGCCAAATCTTGTGGTGTGACTCTCATATCTGACGAACCTTCATTACCTAGCGTAAACATATTATAATAACTCAGAATAATATAAAAGAACAGAAAATATTCATATCAATAGATAACTAAAAGAAACAAATCGTTGAAAATTGTCTCCCAACCTTCAGTTGACTCTGGCCTGATGCGAGCAGTCCTATATTTCTACAATTATACGTAGGTCTAATCAGAATCGCTTAACACAATAACAAAAATAATTAAAAAATAAATAAATTTATTATATAAAATTACATTATTAACCAAACAATTTGGTAGCTCAGGTGATTGTGGATTCTTACAAAAAGTGAGGTCGCAGGTCCATTAACTGTTACCATTTTACATCAAAAGACCTCTAAAAGAAAAGAAAAGAAAAAATGATTACATTTTTGTAACAAAAGCATAAAAAACAAAAGAAACCTGGAGGTGGCTCTTCACATGATATATGGTCAAGCCATCAACCTTCATCAGCTTGAGCACGCCTTTTGGCGTGGCTTCTGCAATGACCAGAAATCAAAATAATGCTAAGAGATCAACTCTGGACTTCACATCCTTTCCATATTATCAAACTCTTCTCTGAGTTTGGTAAATACATGCATGCAGCAGAGCATGCACGTGATACCGGTTTTATTTACTTTTTAACACACACCTCAATAATAGGAAATCAATAAACATACTCTCGCTACCGCCAAGTTGATTTACAGAATCAACAAAACGGTCATGTAGCTCTGGGGTCCACCTCATGCGTGGCTTGGCTGCCACAGGTGCATTATTGGCTTTGGGAGAAGGGCTTGCCACAATACTTATCTCCATATTTTGATGTGGTACAGAGACCGAAACCGGTGCGGATACCTGTACCACTGCTTGTGTATTAACCGGTGGCTGAGGTGCAACTGACACATTTGAAGAGGATGGAACTGCTGACTGTATCAAAAGAAAATTGTGTTAAAATGAATTTTCAAATTATAAATTTGAAAGTGCGACAAAAGGTAGGAGAGGCATCAGTGTAGGTTTTTAATGCCAGGTGCAAAGTCAGTGGTCGGATTCAAATTTTTTTTTTATGCACAAAAAAATAATTTGCGAGAATCCATAATTCAAATTTGTCATTAGTAAGGACACTATTTCCTATCTTATTACTTTGATAAGAAAGGCTGACATTGCTAAAAAAGAAACTGTTCCAATACCATCTACAAGCATTACTGAAAGCATTGCTAAGATACTTTTAAGAGAAGGTTTTATTGGAAATGTTCAGAAACATAAAAAAAAATAACAATTTTTTTTTTATTCTAACTCTACATTTATATAGAAAGACTCAAAAAGGAATATATAGAACTAGAAACAATCTCTGTGTGGTAAGCAGGGGTTTCACTCTTAACCAAATTATACACTCAATTGGCACTGGTAAGTATTTAAGTCCCATGGAAGTAAAAACTTTCTCCCTCTATTGTCTTTAACTTTAACTACAAAGGGAATTACGCATGAAAACCAGCATGTAGGTAATCCTTCCACAAAATACAATAACTTCACATGGTAAGTTACTTATTTACTATACATGGTATAAAAATCCTCTACCAAACAGTACAGCTAAGACAAATCCTTCATGACCTACAAACCACTTATCAATTATTTCAAAAACGACAACTGCACACACACGTGTTTACCCAGCACACCACGTGTAACTGTAACAAGAAGCAAAACAAGAAGAAAAAATCGAGGTTATTGGTAACCATAAATGGTGATAAAGACTTGTACCTGCGGTTGGGACTCTGTAGCGGTGGCATCAAGAATATCCTTCCAGTCATCATTTATGATATCACTCCACCACTCGTTCTGCTTTGTCAGATCTTCTGTGGCCACAGTTGCAGCACTGCCGTACACATGGGCGTTGCCGGTCACGGTAGTCTCCACCACCGAGTAATCCATCAACTGGTTGACCGGGTCCACGTCGACCCAAGGTAAATTACTGGAAATACCCTGGAGTGTACCCGAATTCCCTGATGAACTGTCAACATCTATTGTTTGAGAGATGAAAGGAGAAACATTTGTGTTAGCAGGTCTCTGATGGAGAGGGAGAGAGTGGTCATGCAGGTTAATTGGGTAATCCATGACAGGAGAGTACAAAGGGTTGGTGGGTCCACTTGTCAGTTCCCGCTCCACTGAAACCTGCTGAGAATCAGGTAGTTTCGGAAAATTGGGTTGCACGTAAGTGGGCAGGATTGGGAAGGATGAAGAAGACATCGGTTCAGTATTTCTATGATTATAAAAATTTTGGGTAGTGTTTCTCTCCATTGGAGTAGGCAGTGCAATATCGACTAATTTCCATGTAAACCTGAAAATTGCAAAGATCAGAAGTCAGAATACTTTAGAATAAAAAAATTAAGATTTTGTCAGAGCTGGATGGGTGATTTGCTGACATTGACTGAACATATTTGTATAGACTGTTTAATGTTATTTTCAAGTGAAGATCAACGTTTCCCAATTCTGTAATTCTATTTTTGTAAATGAAACATATAATATCTGGAGAAAATATAACATGACTGATACAACAGTCGAACATCAAAAGGCAAAATTCCAATGATAAAAAAGCGTGTACACTTTGCTGAACTTCTCCATAAGCTAAAATCACCATTCCAAAGGGTAAAATAGAAGAGAAACGGCTCTCCAATTTTGGTCATAGTGAACTCAAATATAGGCAACAGAAAAATCCAAATTTGAGAAGTACCAAATGAATGGATTAACCGATCAATTTTCTCAAATCACCATGCCCACAAACAATTAAGTCACACAATCAAACAATCAAAATCCCAAGCAGGGACCCGGACGGATACCCCCACCCCGCCCCGGTTGTTTGTTTGTGAAGTACTTACCTTATAATTACGACCTTCTACCATAGCAAGCAGTAGTCCACTGTTGCTAACATGGTTTCGATAATCTATCGGTACCCCACGATCCGATTATTGGGTGATTTTCCAAATTGACTGGCAAATAAAACGCTTGAATCGGGGCGGGGGTCAACCACCGGCGGGTTGATTCCTCCGACTCACCGTCCGAGTTATGCCGATTCTTCTAGTTTGCGACTGATTGATTCTCCATATAATTTTTTACCGATTCTTTGAAAGGCGGATGTGATTGATGAATGGAAGAAAGATTTGGGGGGTAGCGTCAAATATATTTCGTTAATTAAAAGTAGGCGAAGATGGGTCTGTCGTGTGGGGCAATGTTGCGAGTCTGCTGCTGAGCGAAAACATTTTTCTCTCGAGTTCGTCCGACCAGGTATTCAGGTATTTAGTTGAATTCAGATCCAGTACAGTACCTGACCGTGTAGAATGAGATCTGACTCGTCCGTTTTAATCTGGTGCGTATCTTGAATTTGTTATTTGAAATCAATCTGATAAATTTTAAAGTTAAGTTTACATAGAGACTTAAGAGCATCTCCAATGGTTACTGTGAGAGAGTTTGTAAATTAACAAATTTGTTTTAAAAACAAATCTTTGCTTATTGCCACGTGGCGAATTGATTGGCTCAGATTTTTTATGAGTCTCTTTAATTACAATTGCTGGGATGGAGTGATAGAAATGATGAGTCTCTTTAATTGTTAAATTTAGTGACGTGTTCAATTTTAATTGCTAAGCGTTTGTTGGAATGGAGATGCTCTTAATGAACTTAAGAACTCCCTAGTTTTACTCTACTACACAACTTCTAAAATAAATTGATGTTACTATTCAAATTGCATTCAAAACATATAATAATATCCTATGTAAAATTTTATACATAAGAAATTTTGTACTATTTAAGAAACCTACAACTTTAAGAAAGAAATAGAACAAGTTATATTTTAATTTTACATATAGATATTACAATTTTTGTTAAAACTAATGTATGAAAATTTGTAAACATTTCCATATATTATTTTCTAGAAGTTTGATTTACGAACACGAGAATATGTAATTACCTAGCCGACAAAATTAATCAATTTTCTCATAACTCATTCGATGGAATCGATTTAATCAATGTCAGATAAGTAGTAGATTTTCTTTTCTTTTTAGGAACCGAATATTGTGAGAAACAAAAGGCTTTAAAATCTTTTTGTGCCTCTATCTTGACACATTAAAACCTTAAAAGTTTAAATTAAAATATCAAAATTAAACCATTATATTTGATCTATATTATTCTCTATATAGATCATTACATTTCGACTATGTATTGATCGGTATCAAGAGCTTGCAAAAATATATTGATATGAATAAACTATTGCCGTTGATTTTTGAACTTATTGTTTTAAATAACAACAAAACCGATAAACAGTGCAAAAATTATGTGCATGTAGAAAAAATAATATAGATTACATAAAACAATTTTGTTTTGATATACAAATTTAAAATTAGAAAACTAAAAAGTGAAAGCATTTGGACTCTCTTCATATTAGATTTAATATAAAATTCTCAAAATTTTGAGGATCCGAAGTTAAAATATTAGTAAAAGATTATGAAGCTGATAACAAAATATATTGAATATTGAAGTCGTTTTATTTGTAAAACCGAGACTGATATTTTATAAGAAAAAAATCAACGCGATTCGAATTTTTTATTTTAAAAAATATACACATTTGAACATTTAACATCATTTAATTTGCAGTATCTGTAATAATAAAATTTTGGGGTTCTCCGTGGAAGAAAACAAAATCAGTAAAAAGCGAGACATGCAAGGGTTGGGGTTAGGGGTGTTCATTGGGTCCGGTTTAATCGGTTTTGGACCGAACCGAATTAGATCGGTTCAAATGGTTCGGTTTTTTCAGTTTAATGGTTCAGTTCGGTTTGTTTTTTTAAAACCGAATTATAACTTCGGTTCGGTTTGGTTTAGAAATTTTCAAAACCAAAATAACCAAACCGACCGAATTTTTATATATTATGAATTTGGTCCGGACCGTCTCGGTTTATTTCTTAATCAATTGTTTTAAATACTTCAGTTTATTTCTTAATATCCCGGTTAATTTCTTAATACCTCGATTTATTTCTTAATATACTTCAGTTTATTACAAATTAATTGCTTTAAACAAAAAAATTAATATATTTCGGTTTGAACCGAACAAATCGAAATAAAACTTTAGTTCGGTTCGGTTCTATTTTTGAAACCGACTTATAACTTTGGTTTCAACCGAACCGATGAACACCCCTAGTTGGTGTGTCGCGCACTGAATGGATGTTCTACTCAGTGTGGGCGTGGGCCAGTCGATATGCAGGGCCCGCATTTTTTATCCCTCGTGGACATCGTCCCTCCTATGGCTCCCACTTTAAATTTTAAAAGATAGAGATCAATTTCAATCAAGATTCCAAATAGCAATCATCGCGTTATTGCGTCATCGCGGAAAGGCTAAATAAAAAGTTATCGCGAATAGCGTAGCTATTGCGAAAGCTATTATACATAGCGTTTTAAATATATATATATTGTATTTCTACTAATTATCAATATTATTTAAAGTCTCATATAACGATAAGTAACGCAAAATTGATTAAAAAATTAGAATATTCATATTGAACCGATACAAAATCCAAATTGCTATTCAAAATGTCTCTAATAATATCATAAATTATCTATCTTTTTTCATTCAAAATAACTGGAACATTATGGCATATACTATATATCTTTTTTTCTATTTAAAAAAACATAAGCATCATGTCATAAACTATCTATCTTTTATTTAAAATCAGAAACAATATGAACCTTGAAAAAAATTGATCCTTAAAAAAAAAAAATTCAAATTGGACCTTTAAATAAAAGCCTATATGGCATAGCGTGTAGTGCAAATAGCGGATTGTTA
This sequence comes from Carex arenaria, assembly GCA_964058825.1. NCBI lineage: Eukaryota > Viridiplantae > Streptophyta > Magnoliopsida > Poales > Cyperaceae > Carex > Carex arenaria. Next base: position 54,086 of record CAXKVW010000915.1, read on the forward strand.
TTACCGCTATAGCGGTCGTAACTGAAATAACACATTTTTATCTCATAGCTTAGCATTTAAAATCTGAAAATGCTATAGCGCGCTATTTAGAACATTAATTTCAATCCATTCTAGGTGTATTTTGTTACCCGTTTAATTTAGCCCTTAGAGTGTGAGACACAGAACATCCTAAAGAGGGAATTCGTAGAAGGAAAATCAGTAAATCACACAGGCAGCGTATTAATTGTCGGGGATTATAGATTAGAGAGAAATTTATTTTTGATTCTATAATAAAATTGAAAAAGCAAATTAGATCTACATCTAACAAAAATGAACATCTCATGAGCTCAAGCGAGATTCGAATCATACACAAGTGAACCACAAGCTGAACTTGTAACCGTACAACTCATTGTGGAGTTGATTCATTACACGAATTGCCGCAGCGCCTTGGACACAACCAGACCGATTACTTGCATCCTCCACTTGAATTTTGTCACGTGTAATTCCTTGGACCATATTTTATTTTGGATTCTGCACAAAGTTGATTTTGGAAATATCACAGAAATAGTTGTTAAAAGCATATCCAATCAGAAATGTCTTTGCATGTGCTATTTTACTGTTGATGTTGCTTCACTAAATTTATACTGAAGAGATGTAATTTCATTTCAAAATGAATATTTTTATTTGAAATTTTGGGATGTATGATAGTTTCAAAGATATTTTTTTTTTCAAAAATAAAATTGCTTTAAAAACGTCATGTTGACAAAAATATTAATTCATATCTGTTCATTTATCTCTAAAACTAATTTGTGAGATACATGAGAATTTCTTTATCAATTTTTGAATGCTAAAAACAATCAAAATTAATTACACAGAGTGAGAGCATCTGTATCTCTGAAACTCTTGGAGTTTCTAAATAAATGTTAACTGATTTTTAGAAATTTTAGACTCTCTGGATTTCTAAACCTCTACATCCTTGAAATTAAAATTAGAGTTTCTTAATTGTCACATCAGTGTTTAATTAAAACATTATTAAAAATTGAGCGAATATAGATTGATTATTTTACCATGTCAGAGTTTTGAAACAGTTTCATATTTAGAAACTATTGAACAAAATTGCTAAATATGAAATCCACCTACATCTCTGAAACTGGTTTAAAAACTGCTAAGTCAGCTTTGAAGATGCAGATGCTCTAAGTGTTTTTAAAATAAACTTTAAATTAATTCCGTTATTTTTTTTCTAATTTTAGTTAAATTCATAAATATAGATTCTCTTAAATTCTTAACAACAGTTACAGCTTGTGAGCTTGATAACCGTGGAAAACATAGCCCGTGAGGCGATTTCGCTAATAATTATCTATACTCCATGAAGTTCTCGAACGTGAACAATTATCTAAACTCCATGAAGTTCTGGAACGTGAACTTAGCATGCAGTGACGCGAGTGCCCTTTCTCTATGAAGAGACGCAAAATCGATTCCCTAAAAAAACATCTAAAAAGATACTGGTAGTGTACCAGAATCCTCTAACAATGATAAAAAAGAAAACATTATACAAGCTCCAAACAATGTTGTACATTGGATTAACACGGGTAAACATCCACATGTTATACTTTATGTTTTAATGGAAGAGAAATGATTATATATATGTCTAGCAAAAGTATATTAGAGAGAGAAAAAAAGCTTAAAATCTAATAGGAAGATGTTTAGTTTCCTCTAAAAAGAGAAAACACTTTATCCACACAACCTTTTAATGTTCGATCATCTACTAGGAGACCATGGTCCATGATGCTCCACGAACCCATGAACCCAACATGCAGAAGTTCAATGCCACCAAATTTTAGGCAAGCTATTGGGTTACTGCTCAAGGAAGCTTCCTTAGAATATCCAGCTTGGAGAGAAGAATCCTTTCCTCGCTCTACTTTCTAAGATTTTCATCTGGAATATTTGTGGCAGCTGTGCTGGTTTTGCACATCCTGTGGACCTCAGTCTATACGACCTAAAACAGTGGCTGTGCTGGTTTTGCACCTCCTGTGGACCTCAGTCTATATGACCTAAAACAGTACCTCTGTACCGACCATGTAATTTATGATTCTGTCTCCTCCTTTGGAGAATTGAACCAACCCAATAAGGGAATTCATATCGCCTCTAGTAACTCAAATTTTGAGTTTCTGTATTGGCACAGAACAATAAAGGGGCCCATGCATCACCTGGCAGGGGCCGGATTGGTCCGGATCTGATCAACAGTTGAGATTGCAAACCCGAGATATGAGGTAATGCAGAGGATACAGTCATACAGACTCCCCGATAAGCTGCTTGTTGTGGGTCTGTGCAAGTGGTGGTGAATGCAATGAACTTTGTTACTTCACCACTTAAGGAGATTTCTTCTCCTTTTTTCATGATTAAAGATTCTGAACTTTCTGTGGCTAAACCTAGGTTAGAAGACTGGAACTGGTAAAATATGGTGTTATGAATTATGATAGTTTTCTCCTAACATAATCATGTTCCAAAAATTAGAAAGCAACAAACTTAAAAGTGCTATCTAAAACTAAGCATTAGCTTTGATATGAAATGGTAGTGTGTTTATCCATGGGGATTAAAATTCAACATGCTATGCATACATGCATCTTTCACTAGGAAATGCAATGTAACAGAAAGTAAAATGATACCACACTGAATTACTCTTGCCTGCTCTTTATCTTCTCCAAAAGTGCATCTCTTCCAGGAAAGGGATTGAAAACTTGGCCATTTCCTGAATTTTCCTTTATCTCTAACAAACTAATCACCTCATCATTTCTTCCCAATCCCGTGCCAAGCTGTCTCCTTCTTTTCCCCAAATCTCTCTTTACCCTCTTAACTCCCTCTTTCTTAATTCTGATTCTCGGCACCTCCACTTCCTTTTCCTCCAAAACCTCATCTTCTACTACTTCATTACGTCTCACCATTTGCGCTTTGTTCTCTCTTCTTAATCTCATCCACTCTATTCTCTCTTCCCTATTTTTTCCCACCAATAACCCAGAATTCTCGTCATTTTTGACCTGATTTTGATCATCTAAATAACCTGAATCTTCGCTCTTGTTCACCGTTTCTTTCACCTCAATCCTTCCAGGCAATTTCTCTCTCTTCATTCGCATTCTCTCTATCCTCTCGCCTCTCTTTCCTCCCACCAACACAGGTCTCTTCTTCTTCTCAATCACTTCACTTTTCACACTTTCTGAAGCCCTCAATTTACTTCTCCTATCCTTCTTTCTCGGTATCCTCGCACTAAATGAAGTCCCTATAAGCTCACGTTTAACCTTCGACCATCCCTCCTTATCATCCATATCCCACCCGTACTTCTCTCCAATGTCATTATACGCCTTCTTCCAATCAAAAGATTCGCTTTCATAGAAGTTACCTCTCCCTTCGCCAGTGAAAATCTTCCAAGCAGGTTCCCACTCGATTCGGTCTTGGTAAACCGGGTCTTGCAAGACTTGTTTGGCGAGGTCGGACCAGGTCGCGAGGGAGAGATAGATGTCAGGGTCGGAGATATCGGGATTAGAAAGCCACTTGAGGTAGGAAGGAGGGAGCGTGCCGAGCATGCGCCCCTTGTAGCGTCCAATCTTTATCTTGATGTCACGCGGAGGCTTGGCTGTGCGGATTCTGGATACTCCATTGTGGGAGGAGGAAAAGGAGGAGGCGGCGAGGATTGGGCGGAGGCGGAGGCGGCAGTGGGGGAGAGGCAGAGGCTGGAGGCGCAAGTAGGAAAAGGGTAGGTTGATTGGAGGCGCCATTGGTGGTTATCAATTGGAGTTGGGAAGCGGAGAGCTCAGAGCAGTGCGGTTAAGGGGAACCCATTTTTACAGAGTAGTTTTTAGTGCGTACAGAGTTCGAATTTTTGATGGACCAAAATACCCCTGATCATCAGCGTTCGAATTTTACAGAGTAAATCTTCTGCCTTTGATGTAGGGGTATTTTGGTCCATCAAAAAATTCGAACTCTGTACGCACTAAAAACTGCTCTGTAAAAATGGGTTCCCCGGTTAAGAGATGGCACGTCTTCTTCCAGTAATTTTGGGCCCTATTTGGGCTGTGGGCTGTGGGCTGTGGTAGGATTGAGATTGCATCTGATGCAAGATCAGAATCGTTTAATTCACATCAAGATTTGTGCATAAAGCTTTAAGATTCATACTTACCAAGTGAACACACACAAATCTTCATGCACGTCAGATGATTTTGATCGGGTTCGGATATCAAACGAACGAATCCGTATGACCTCAGGTACCTGAGGTGCAATGATAAATTTAGACCTTTTTTTTTAACTCGGCCGAATCTCAAAGTAGACCCAATGTGAGAAAATTGACCAACCTTGTTTCTCAACATTATTAGAGAGGGTTCAAATGCACCATCTTTTTTATGCTCCAATATATTCCACATCATTTATCTCTGTTTTCAAAATCTAAGCAGTTGATCTAAACCGATCAACATGATCTTCATAATAAAATATGTTTGGAGACCAAATTTTATATATTTTTAGAATTTTTTTTACTACTTTTTAGATAGGTACAAAATCATTGTTTTAAGGAGATTCTGGACTATCTAATAAAGTGATATTGTACCTATTTAAAAAAATATAAAATAAATTAAAAAATATAAAATTTGGACTCCAATCATATTTTATTATGAAGATCATGTTAAACGGTTCGGATCAATTGTTCGGACTTTGAAATGAGATAAAGAATGTGAAGCATATTGGAGCACAAAATGATGGTGCATTTGAACCCTTCTAAAAAAAATTATCACTATTTCAATTTTGATTTTATGTTGAGATATCAACGTCCATAATTTATTCACAATCAATACGTTTTTGTAAGCTCTTGATACTAATCCAAAACAAAAATCATCATGTCATGATCTTTTACGTGTAGAGAAAATAATATAGATTATATCTAACAATTTTATTTTGACATTTAAATTTGAAGTTATTGTTAAAACCCAAATATGTATACTTTTTAATGTATGTTTATTGTACTGACATTCCCTACCTATACCTAAATACAGTGAACAAGCAAACATCATTTGACACATCTAACAAAATTAATGCATGCATCTACATTTCATGACAAATTAATTAACTTGGAGGATCTAAATCATTATAATTAATATCTATAAAAGTCAACATATATTCACCTTAACATATTTGACGACCTTGACAGATAATTAGAACTCTGTACGTATCTTACGTGCATAAGTTGCCGTGTATCAAACTTAAACGCAATATAATTAAACATTGACTTGATATTGCTTTGATTATTTGAACTTATCTGAATGATATATTTATTTCTGTTTCCAATTATTCCCAATATGTAAGATCCCCGTGTAAAATCTCAAGAAAGTAATTTCCTCAGACACTTATAAATATGCATTGCATCGTCTAGAGACATCAAAAAAATTAACAAGCAAAAAAAAACATCTACAATTAATGTATGAAAATGTCTCGAATAAATGCAGTTCTTGTTCTCTTCGTCCTTGCATCGTATATCATGTGTACAATGCGTAAGACCTAACATTCTATTTTTCTTATAATTCTAACATTTCAAACTTTCAAATTCATTTTCTTGATTAGTTTTTTTTTCTTCATTATTAAAAAAAAACAGATCCTTTTGCCATGGCGCAAACATGCTGTAGCGATAATAAGAACTGGACGGATGCTGCAGGAGTAAGTCAGAGTAACAAATGTGCCCCTGATCTTCAAGATAAAGATTGCTCAGATTGGTGCAGTAAATCAAATTGTACTTGTATTAATGGCAAAAGAGGGCATTGCTTAGTCCGTGGCTCTATACATGTTTGCCATTGCCATTGTGGATCTGGAAATAATTGTTGATGGCCTTACTTTCGCATAATTAAATCAAGTAATTAATTGGTTGAGAGATGTTAATTAGAAACCAAGATTTTGCCATAGGAAATGAATAAAAAATGAAGCAATGATTTTGTTGGTCATTTTGTTGAATAAATCTGTAATTTCAATTCAGAACATGAAAATATAAGATGCTTATCATTAATTTTTTTTTTTTTTTTTGCTGGTTTTCTCTGAGTATCAAGTGCAGGATTAGTAATTACTAATTACTGATTTCTATTACTTTAAACTAGTTTGTTATTATTTTTTGGGTAAATTTCGCTGGAAGTAACTAAACTTTGTCAATTGTCACCAATTGATCACAAGTTTGATTTTTCTATTTTTAGTCACTCAACTTTGTTATTTGTCTCAATCAAGTCACTCGATACTTTCCTTTCAAAATACTAATGGAATATGCTCATTCCGTTAGTATTTTTTGACGGAATGAGTATATTCCATTAATATTTTTTTAGAAAAGATAATATTCTGTCAATATTTTGGATGGAAAAATATAGAGTGACTTGATTGGGACAAATGACAAAATTAAGTGACTAGAAAAAAATTAATCAAACTTGAGTGACTAATTCGTGACAAATAATAAAATTTAGTAACCTCTAGCAAAATTTACCCTTATCTTTTTAACTAGTTTGTCAAGATCAATGACCGAGTTAAAATATTTTAGACAGCACGTACTTCGATGATAAACATGAAACGGTCATATAACTGCATTTTTTTAATACCCAAAAAAATAAAAAATATTAATTATAAGTTATAACTGGTTTTTGAAAAAAAAAATCAAACCTAACAAAACCGCCCCATTGTGGGGCGGTCTACTGTGAATGGAAAACCGCCCCCCCCCCGTGGGGCGGTTTGCTACAGTAACTTTTTTTTTTAGGATCTAAATCTAAATCTAAAAATGAGAAATAAAATAGCAAACAAAAATGTTCAATCTTACTTATGTCCTCAATTTTTTTTTTTATCATATGCAATTTCAAGTTTTGCATAAATTTAATGTTAATCAGAAATTATATATCTTATGTATAATATTTATTAAAGATATATATATACAAAAATATTTCGGATTAAAAAAATCCAGTATAAAAAAAATCGGATTAAAATCTAATCCTTATTGGAAATAATATTGTTTTGTAGTGTATATATATAATATATAATCAACATAATAACATGAAATTGGTTGTAGTATAGTGGTAAGATTTTTGTCTCTTATTCCACATGACTTGGGTTCAAATTCCATGGTAACCAAGTTTATTTATTCATTGAATTTAGTAGTCATTGGATTTCGTACAATCTGAAAGTATGAAAAATGATCCACACTAATTACCGAAAAATTTTTGGCAAAAAAATGGTTCATCTGATGGTTGTAATTCATTTGGACAAAAAATTGTCCAACTCAGTTGTACAAGATCCGAAAATAAAAAAAATGTTATGGTTGTTTTTTCATTGTTTTGTAAACCATCACCAAAGGATGCATAAAAAACAATCTCCAAAATAGTGAACATTTTTAAATACGTTTAAAAAAATTGTATTTACAATTATCAGATTTACACAACAACAAAATTAATTTTGCAAATTAGATTTGGAAATTTCATACAAAAAATTAATTTTTGTATATATATTTTTTTAATAAATATTATACATAAGATGTATAATTTTTTATTAACATTAAATTTATGCAAAACTTGAAATTGCATATGATAAAAAAAATTTTGAGGACATAAGTAAGATTGAACATTTTTGTTTGCTATTTTATTTCTCATTTTTAGATTTAGATTCAGATCCAAAAAAAAAAAGGTTACTGTAGCAAACCGTCCCACAGTGGGGCAGTTTGGTTAGGTTTGAATTTTTTTTTCAAAAACCGGTTATAATAATATTTTTTATTTTTTTTGGGTATTAAAAAAAATGCGGGTCATATAATTCGGTTCTCGTTGAAGAATATATAGCTCTAAATATGATATCGACAACGCTGTTTTTATTTTATGCAATGCATGAGTCCTATACTTTTAATTTTGATTCAATTATCTCCGCTTGTATGAATTAAAACAATATTATCAATATCTTTACTCTTAAAGAAAATCTTCCCAAACAAAATTAAGAAATTCGAAAGTATAATGCAAATGAAGAATAATGATGTGATATTTGGTAAGATCTTTGAATAATATTTGGAGATGTCGTGCTTTCTTTATTTTGGTTGCTTTATTATGTATAGCAATATTGTAATCTAGTTATGAAAATAATTATATCTCAATATGTACCGATCTTGCCCTTCATTAATTATCTGATAGATTTGCCTAATAAATAATTGCTTTATACCAATTCTACGTGGATATTATGTTGCTTTTAAATTGTCACCTTAATTACCTTTCATGCTCCTCCAAATCTTTTAGAATATTTCATTTTTTTTACCTTGAATGTAGGAAAGGAAATGAATAAAATATAGTTTTGATCAGCTATACGAATGAAATATGGTCTGGAAGCATATAGGTGACCAAGGGCATTTGGAGTATATAATATTATTCCCTATCGTCACAATTACATTTTTGTAGATCATTAATAGTGTTTTTAATTTTAATCTCCTAATGAAAATTTAATTGTGTTAGGTGTAAAACTAATATGAACATTAGATGCAGGGAGTTTAGTTCTTTTTGAAAATACTTAATTCTTGAACTAAGTATATATCTTAGGTCATGTTTGATTGTCGAGTAAAGTTAACTGAGAATGGCTTACTCCATGTTACTCCACATATTTTACATTTCGGTTGATAGTTTAACTCATACCTTATATTAATCCGTCTAGAGGAATAATGTGTTGGAAAATGATCATTTGTTTATAACAGTGGCCCTTACAGTGTGGAGTAACTTAATTCACCTGGAGACGTAGAGTAACTTTTTTTTTTTTAAAAGAGGTCAAAAGACCCATTCCATTAAGGAAAACATTAATTACATGGCACAGTTATACCAGGGGAAAAAAACCCTGGTAAGCTGGTACAAAAGATCCAACAACTAATATCCAACATAATAACATCAGGTCCCATATCATAGATGAATCTAGCAACCAAAAGTATAGGTAATATGCTAGAACTAGTCCTTTAGCTAACATTAGGTTAGTAATTCTAACTATCAGAGATGTTGTAGTACAATCATTCATCTGCATTCTCATCACCCCTGCGAAGCACCAGTTCCATATTGGGTGGAATAGAGTTCAAAGGGATAGCATCTTCAATAATAGGCAACCAACCAGCTGCTGCCTGTTTCACCCTTTTCTTGGCTGGACCTGTCCAATACAATACCAAAGATTTAATATTCAGGATTAATGTTCTAGCAGATTTAGGACTAACATCATTAAAAATAACTTCATTTCTATATTTCCATAGTGTCCAGCAAACTGCACTAAGAGTTATCAAAAGTCCTAATCTATGGCAGTGGGGAAGAGTTAGGGCATACTGGTAAATATCTTCCCAAGTGTTCTAGTGTGATATATGATTTTGGCTATTTCCTAACCAGAACCAAATCTGTTGAGCTAAAGGGCATTGTAGGAAGAGATGATCTCTAGTCTCAAGGGCAGGACAGAATTGGCAGGTGTTAGAACCAGTCCACCCTTTCCTGGTCAGTGTATCTTTAGTGAGAATTTTCTGGTGCATTGTTAACCGCATGAATATGACGTAGAGTAACTTACTGCGGATTAACTATTCTCTTACTCCACCTTACTCTTCTTTTTTTACTCTATCTAACTACTTAAGTATGGTGTAAGAGGCCCCACAAGTCCACAACCAAACATGGCTAAAGAGTGATTAAAACTAATATCTATCAATATATATATATATATATGAGTGGGGTTAAAATGCACGATAGGTTTTGTGCCCCAACCATACCCCATGTCTTTATCTTTGTTCTCGAAGTTTAAACAGTCGATCCGAACCACTCAACATGATATCCATATTAAAATGTGTTTATAGATCAAATTTCATATTTTTTTGAAATTTTTTTACTAGTTGTTTATATAAGTACAAAATAACTATTTTTGGATGGTCCAGAAGCAATGATTTTGTAACTATCTAAAAAAAAGTAAAAAAAATTCAAAAAATATAAAATTTGGTCTCTAAGCACATTTTAATATGGAGATCATGTTGAACGGTTCGGATCGCAAATGCACCAGAATTTGTTGCTCCAATTTCAGTCCAAAATCTGAACCGCAAATATCATTTAAGATCAACGCCTCACATTTTTCTCTGTCTCTGACCCTTCGTTTCCAAAAATGCACGCTGATCCTCTCCAGTGATTGAAAACACTCCTAAACCCCTCTCTCCCCGTTTTGCACTTTCTCCCCACGACCCCACCTATCCTGACCCTGACGTCGAGCTTTCGCCCCTGTTTTTTCTCAAGCTCTCTCTCTCTCGCCTCTATGGATCCAACTTATTTTGGAGCCTTCGCGCCCCTCTCTTCTCTTTGTTTCTGCAGCGATCCAGTGCTCAATTCAGAGCCTCCGTGCTCCTCTCCTCGTTCTCTTCGCTTGGATCCAAGAGCAAAATAGACCTCCGTGCCCCTCTCCTCTCTCCGTGTCTCCGGCGACCCGGTCACACTTCGTCGATTTTGAGAAACCCAATTGAAGTTGCTGTCGTCTTTCACATTGTAAAGAAATAATTCAAAGGTAAGTACACAATTGGCATTTAAGATTCTGTTGTGTCCTTATGTTCATCGTTGTCTTGATTAAAGTCTGTTGATGGAAACTCTTATTGAGATTAGTTATTTACTTATTTAGCTGTTGATAAATTGATATCTTGTTCCCTCTTGACTTGTACTAAATTGAGAGAATTGAGATCGACAACTGAAATTGATATGTTTTTCGTTGACATGACCAATACTGAGTATGTGCATGGTTGCTAATTTATGGTTTAGTTGTTGCCTGTGCCTTTCTTGATCATGCACAGTTTATTGTTTAGTTGTTGCTTGTGTCTTTTTTTATCATGCACAGTTTGGTTACCTATGTTTGAAATGTTACCTGACATGTAGATTGATTCCTTCCTTTGTAATTGTTGTGGTGTTGTGATAATTGAACTTAGATCAACAGAGGAGTTCATTGATCTATTCCTCACACGAACATATTTGATAGAACTGCACACTAGGTAATTTCCGGGTTAACTATCATTCTATCACCTGTACCTCTTTGTGTTCTGTTACAGTTTCATAGGGAAAGGGCTTGAGTATACAGATGATGATCAATTCTGGGGATATTAATCTTGGGTTTTAGAAGGATTTCCAAGGAAAAAAAAATGACAGAAAATGACAGAACCTGCTGCTATTCAGAAGTTTAGGCTCACATTGAAAAACATTGGTGATGAAGAAGCAAAACATATAGACTCAGAGATGGCTAGATGAGTTGAATAAAGTTAATAGTTTTTCAAAAAAAAATTATGTTGAATAGAGGGCGTCAAAGCACTGACAAATATGACCTATACAAGTAGTTTGTATTTTTTTTTAATTGTAAATTGTGGTTTTAGTTATGTTGAGATTCATATAATTATCTTTTGTAAGCATGATGATTGAATAAAGATTTTGGAAATGAAACCATCCCTTTTTGTGCATTGATTGTGTTCTTTATAACTAAAGGACAATGCGGCATTAAAATAGAGGTAAATACAGTAACAAATAAAAATACTTGCTGGTATGGACTGTTTGATAATGAATTTTACAAGAAATTTTCTCTCTTTTCTCTGAATCTTTGGACAGTATATGAGTCAAGATCACATACAACACAACATAATATAAAATATTGTCTAAAATTCTTTGATCTAAAGTCTGAATCTCAAAGGGGTAGCTTACTATCAAAGATGAGAACATAAGCCATGAATCAGACTATGTGAATCACATTCTCTATCAATGCATATCAGAATTTCCAAACTATAAACTCAGTATAATACCAATAATCCCTAGATTTCAATTAATTATCCAAAGCAAACCTTAATTACTAGTTTGTTTGTCATAACCACAGAAGTTTTGCATATCAATCCATTTGAATAAAACTGAAAGCACATTACAACTCATACAAGTTTAGAAATGTCAAATAATAACAAAAATATCAAATAAAAGGTCCAAAATAACCACAAGTCATACATGTTCAAAAATAACCACACACGCTCTACTCTTCACTGGAGAAAGAGGAGGAGGAGAAAGAACCATGGCAACTTTGCCCACGGGAGGAAATCAGAAGCAATCTCCTAGAAATGGAGAGGACAATAGGTTCCAATTTTCTACCAATTTTGTTCACTGGAGAGAAAAGGAAAGACCTGGGCGCGCATCTTTGGAAATGAAGAGTCAGACTTAAAAAAAAAATGTGAGGCGTTGATCTTAAATGAGATCTGCGGTTCAAGATTTTAGACCGAAATTGGAGCAACAAATTCTGGTGCATTTGAACCCTCCTACACACACACACACACACACACACACACACACACACACAAAGAGAGAGAGAGAGAGAGTCCGGCTAATATACTTTTAGTAGCATTTCAAGGTGCCAATTTTATGTCTTGGGACAGATGGTAACAACACCAGATGGGACTCTTGAGGCCCCTCCAAATACCCAAGCTCTGATTAAGACCATTGTAAGGGTTGATTCCTTTAATTAAATCCTGATTTTATAATGATATTTCTAATGATGCTTAATTATCATTTCTTATATTTTTCAACAGAATTAAGGCAATCAACAAAAGGTCGACTCGGGAGAAATCGAAGTAAGTGGCTCGGGTGATGTTCTCATGCTTTCTCTAGGGAACTCGGAACATTCAGGTCAGACGACAGGTCTTGGGGCACACGTGACATAAAACAAGGCTTAAATGCTAATAGGGCTCCGAGAAGGAGGGGACTTAACCATGCTGAAATGAAGGCTTTTGTAGAGGAGATACAGAGACAGTGTTGTGCGAATATGAGAGAGGAGATGAGGGAGGAGATGAAAGTGCAAATGAAGGAGCAATTTCTTGAACAAGTTAGAGATATGAGGGCTCAAATACTAGCCGAGTTCAATATGCAAATAATGGCGCCTGATCAAAACAATCCTGGATTTCGCCGCAGTAGTCAACATTCTAATCTAGTTACAAGCCCTTTAGATTTAGTCAACATTCTAATCTAGTCACAAATCCTTTAAATTCAGGTACTTATACTTTTATTTACAATTAAAACTTGAAAGTGATAGCATTATTTTTCAATTGACAAATGTATTACATTGTCTAACTTGTTTTTTTTTGGTCAAATCTTAAGGTAATCTCACCTTGCTACCTAACTTGTAAAGTTGGAGAGGAGCACATCAAGATGGCGAATGCTAGAGTATGGCCGAGAAAGAAGGACAAACTTATCCACTGTGTGCCACTGTTAGAGGACCACATGAAGGTGCAGGTGGATTCTGCTGTTGATGAAATCTATCTCAAGTTTCCTCTTCCGACTAAAGTTAATAAGGATTTTGCCAAAATCGAAGACACATTGGGAAGTTATATTCAATTTCCGAAAGATTTGATTATTCTGGATGAGGTAAAATAATATTCTTATTTTTGATATATTTAGAAACCCACTATATCACAATTACTTCTATTTAACAAGTTATTATTTGTTGTAGTATATAGACCAAGATGTTTCATTGCCCAAGTCAACATCTAATGAAGTGGCGAAATCCATGCATCGTGCGTCACTTATTTCAGAAAAAAAAAGTTACCGAAGGTGGGAGCCGAGTTTAGAGCCATACATGAGAGGGTGATGAGAGAACCACCTGATAAAAACGAGTATCTCTTGACTATTGAGGAGGGTGGGTTACGTCCTTAGTCGACGTTAATCAACTTGGGTTTTAATGACTTGACAGATCTAGTAAAGCAAGACATGCTCGATATTTCAATAATATCCATATGGATTATGTGAGTGTGTTTAACTTTATACATATAGTGAATAATTTTACAATTAATTTATAAAAATATTTATGTAATAATTTCGGATATTTGAAGAGACATGTCACTGATCTAGGTGGTGAGGTTGATGTTGGCTTTTTAGACCCTAATATGATATCTCAGGCAATTTTTCAATATGAAATGGAGGCCGCTTCAATCTACTTGCTCGAGTCGTGGAATAATATGCAGGATAAAAAAATTATCCTGGCACCATACTTTAAGCCGTAAGTTGTTACTTTTATTTGAGTAGTTTATATACTTTTAACTACATATGTAAATTGATTGTTATCATGTATGATTGTAGAAAATATTGGGTGCTTCTCGTTTTTGTCATGTGTGATAATATGGTGTATGTTATCGATTCTCTACAACCAATGGAACCATGTTACGATATCATGATACCATTTATAGAGTGAGCAATAAATCTAACAATTAGTCTAGACTAATTTACTTATAATCAATGTACTATTTGTTGCTAATTACTAATTATTTTCTTTGGCATTTAATAAAATTTCAGCATATTTAAATCTTATGTGGAGGTCGGAGGAGTGCATAAGGAGGGATCAACGGAATGTGAGTGGAAATTTATTAAGGTGTGAACTTGTACACTTGAGTTTTAATTTGAAACTTATTTTTTTTCAAATTCCTTTACATCCACTATATTGAAAATGTTCCTTATTGATTTACTTAAATGGAACTTTTTAGAGCCCAAGAAGGTGGCAAGGTGTGTGGATTTTATGTCATGAAACACATGCAAGAACTAGTCACTACGCAATTTGACATTTTTCGTAATGTATGTATTTTATGATTAAACTTGATTCATTTTTCATATAACTTGAACAAAATTTAACTTCTTAATTTGTATTCATGCAGTGTGATTTCCCCACCGCTATACATCGACACAACTTCATGCAATAACACGACAATGGTGTAAATTTTTCTTGGACAACTTCTAAACTATTTACAAGAAATACAATGTCGTTTATTTGATATGCATATTTTGTTAATATGTACATGTTATGTAAATTTGGTTATAGTGTGGTCTTTTGTGAATGAATATGTTATGTTGTTAAATTGTATGTCACTTTCGTTTATGTTGTCTAATTTATTTGCATCACTATTTGTTGTCAATGAATGTCGAATAGTAATATATGGCTAGCAAAAATATGGCGGCTAGTCCCGATACAAACAGAATCATGCCAAAAATTTTAATGCCAACACTGACTATTTTTTAGATCCACACGTCGGTATATTATGCCAACAGCTACTATTTTTAATATCTACACTAACTTTTTAAAATAGTCAGTGTTGAGGACTTTAACTGACTGTTTTTCTTCAAAAAGAGTCAGTGTTAGTGACTTTCACTAACTGTTTTTGGAAAGAAAAAAACAGTCAGTGTTTCTGACTTTCACCGACTGTTATTTTTTAAAAACAGTCAGTGTTGCTTTCACTGACTGTTTTTTAACCGTCAGTGTAGGTTACTTTCACTGACTGTTCATGAACCGTCGGTGTAGGATGCATTCACTAACTGTTTTTTACCCGTCAGAGAAGGTATACCTACACTGACGGTGACATCACTGATGCTTCAATAACAGTCAGTACAGGGGTATTTTAACAGTCAGTAAAGGAGTTTTTTTTTTCGTACTAGTGCATATAGTGTATTTTAACCTTACTCTTTTTACAAATTATAAAATAATTAATTATTTTCATTTTACTTTAGTTGGAATGTTCAGGTGGGGAAATTGCGGCCTGATAATTCTAAAATTCTGAAAAATCAGTGGTGACGTGGTTTATTTTATTTTTATGAGGCTGCTTTATATATTTTTTTTAATGATTGATAGAGCTGTTTCACAAATACCATACGAGATAGGCTGTTGTGTAAATTGCATCAATTTTAAGTTAACAAATAGTAAACTATTTATATAAATGTTATTGAGTAAGGCTATGATAATATGCATATTACACAACGGCCCTTGCTATGGACTCACATCTTCGTTTTTAAATTTACAACACTGGTCTGAACCGTTTTGGTTTGAAATTTCTAGGCAATTCAAAAGTAACAATTTTCTACCTATTTAAAAAAACAGCTACAAATTTTAAAAAAATATAAAATTTAGTCTACAAGTACATTTTAATATGAAAAGTTTAGTTAACATGTCGGATTAACTATTTAAACTCAAAAATTTAGCCTATGTGTGTCTGATCCCTAAGAAAGAGGTGGCTCCTTCTATTTCTAATTATAGACCGATAAGTCTTATTAATTGCAGTTTTAAACTTATAACCAAACTGTTGGCTGATAGGGTGGCAAATGTTATGGATTTTTTAATAAGTGACACTCAAACTGCTTTCATAAAAGGACGATACATTTTAGATAATGTGGTTTGTGCAAGTGAGGTTTTACATCAAGTTAAGGTTTCGAAAACTAAAGGTGTTTTATTTAAACTAGATTTCGAAAAAGCGTATGATTTAATCAACTGGGAGTTTTTGCAAGAAGTATTAGGTGCTAGGGGATTTGGAAAGAAGTTTAAGCGGTGGATTGCTGATATTCTTGAAGGTAGTAAAACATGTGTTAGTTTGAATGGTAGTTTCGGAGCTTATTTTAATTGTAGAAGAGGGTTGCGGCAGGGAGACCCATTATCTCCCTTTCTATTTGATATTGTAGCAGATACGCTTAATAAGATATTGACTAATGCAAAGCAAGCAGGATTTATTAAGGGCTTAGGGCACTTTGAAGGGGTGGGGGATGTTCTGAATCTGCATTTCGCAGATGATACTCTTCTTTTCTTAGAAGCAAATGATAAAATGGTAGAAGCACTAAAACTCTTGTTATTTGGTTTTGAAAATATGACGGGTCTCAAAATTAATTATCATAAGAGTGTTATGATCCCTTTAAATTTAGATGATATAGAGAGTACTCGACTTGCATCTCGATTTGGTTGTACTGTGAGTCAACTTCCCGTTACTTATTTAGGAGTACCAATTCACTGGAAAGCTCTACCAATTGATTGTTGGAATGTTTTAGTGGAGAAAATTGAAAAAAAGTTACAAGGATGGAAAAGTAAACTTTTGTCTATTGGGGGTAGGGTAACACTTCTGAATTCGGTTATTTCAGCAATTCCTTTATATTGGTTAGCTCTTTATAGGATGCTTGTTCAGATTAGACATAGGATTGACAAACTTAGGCGTCGATTCTTGTGGTATGGTGGTAGTTCAGTTAGGAAAAAAATTTCCTTAGTTTCATGGGATGTAGTTTGTGCGGATAGGACTCAAGGGGGATTGGGAATTCTTAATCTTAAAACAATTAACTCTGCTTTATTAGCTAAGTGGTGGTATCGTTTTAATGATCCTGCAGTTTTCGGTAAGTGGAAGGAGATTTTAAAAGCCAAATATGGGTCTCAAGGGATTCATTATCTGGTATCAGCTTTTTGGAGGAATGTTGTCAAAATGAAACATATAGTCGAATTAGGTTTTAAAAAGACTATTGGTAGTGGAACGGAAGTGTTATTTTGGACGGACCGATGGTTGTGTGAGAGCCCATTAAGTGTATTATTTCCTAATTTATTTTCAATTACTTTGGATATTAGTTTGACAGTAGCTTCAGTTTTAGGTAATGGACAAATTAACCTATCATTTAGACGACAGTTGACAGGGCAGTATAGAGAGGAATGGGCCACTTTGGTAAATGATTTGAGTTCAGTCCATCTGATTAGGGATAAATTAGATATTTTGCATTGGAGGTGGAATGCCAATGGTAGGTTTTCAGTACATTCTTTTTACACTTGGCTTGAGTATGGTGGGTTGAAAAATAGAGATTTTGATACTATTTGGAAAGCAAAAATCCCTTTCAAAATTAAGATTTTTTTGTGGTTAGTTAAACAAAAAAAGGTATTAACAAGGGTTAATTTGAGTAGCAGGGGTTGGCAAGGAGATGTAGGTTGTCATTTTTGTGGTGAACCAGAAACCGTGGATCATTTATTTTTACAATGTTCTTTTGCTCGAATTTTTTGGAACTGGATTGCTGAGTATAATAACTTTGATTTCAATATTAGCACTATGGAGGAGCTTTGGTTTATTGATACCTTAATTTCGTTAAAAGATAGGTTATTACTAGAACTAGTTAGGGGTGCAGTGTTGTGGACTTTATGGTTGACAAGAAATAAATTGTGTTTTCAAGGAATTAGGGCTAAACCTAGAGCAGTAGGAGCACAAATTATTTCTCTTGCAAAATTTTGGGTGACGTCGAAAGATAGTGGGTCTGTCCTTAAATCATCACTAGTACTTCCAACTGATGTGTTGCATATTCCTATTCTTTATTATGATTTGATTGAACAGGAGGAGGTAATAGATGGGACACCACAGGAGTGTATGGCCCCTCTGCTTACAAATGGGTCCGGCCTTAGAGAGGATTGAGCAATATGTGAACATTATGTTTGTTTGAAGGATTGTTAGTCAATGTATGTTTAGATGCTAATGGTTGCTTTAGTTGACTTGTTTGTAAAACTTTACCATATTTTCTTTTCTAGTTTGTTGTTCTTGTAATAAACATTAAGGACTTGTACCAGTGGTTTGGTACTAGATCCTTGTTCTATGGTTTCTTTAATGGAAATCGGTGGGAGTAGTTCCACTTTTATCAAAAAAAAAAATATAAGTAGAACGGATTCATTTATTCCGTTCCTACAAACGAGACAATTTATTCCGTCCCTGTTAATGATAATCACGTCTCAAATTTATCATTAACTAATCCAACTTAAACAGTAAAAAAAAAAAAAAACCAGGGACAGAACCGACTTTCCTGTCCCTGTGTATCTTGCTTTTTTCCGTCCCTGATTTCTCAAAGTTTCTCAAACGGATCAATCAGATTATTTTATAATGGAAAGGTGTTGCAATCAAAACTGTTGAGCTGCAAATCGAATTATTTTAATTTGAGCTGCAATCAAAGCTGTTGAGCTGCAAAGGTCTCTCCTGCGTCTACTGATTCATACGGGACCACTAAATGAACCCGTTCTATTTATATTTTGAAAATTTTCAGATTTTTTTATTTTTTCGATATTTTTTTATTTAATTTCGATTAATAAAAATTTCGGATAATGCTTATGAAAGATGTTAGATGTCACTATGACAGATTGTTTAAAAATAAATAAAACAAAATTCTTGCTGTCCTGCAGTGTTACAAAGCTGTCGTATTGGAAAATATCTCAATTATCTGTCGCCTGTTCGGATATTCCCAAACTACAATTAATCTTCAAAAATGCTCCCCTAGCTTTGGCGAGCAACAAGTGGCGAGCAACTAAAGGTCTAGCTCCCTCATTAAAAAAAAAAAAAAAATCTAAAGGTCTAGCTTTGGTAAGAAAGCAAAAAAAACGACCAACCACGGACGTACTCTATTTTGACTACCACGTGGGCCTCAGCGATTGCTCATACGCGAGAACTAAAGAACAACTGGACCAATAAGGCAATGGATCCCGAATTCCGAACAACGCCGGGTTTATGTTAAGAACGGATCAGTTCCAAGTCACTAACGTACAGGATGTTTGAGTGCTGGTGGGACCCATTTGTCAGGAAGATGCAATGAATTTGGTCCGCGAAATCGAAAACATGGGGCCACCAAACTCCTCAGCCCCAAATCAACCCCTTGTCTTAATTAAACCAATCAACACCGATCGAAACGAGACACAGCCGTGTTTTTGCCTAACATAAGTCTCTCTCTCTCTCTCTCTCTAGGAGAGGAAAATATAAATCGTATTTACTAGTAAGTTCTTTCTCTAAGCTCTGCTGTTTATAAATCGGTTCTTCCAATACTTGCTATGCTTGGCTGAAGAAAACATACCAGGTTCCAACAAATTTCTTGGTTTTTTTTCTTATTTTCAGATTGAAAAATGGAGTGGAATCTCAAAAAAGAGATCAAAAGCGATTCTATGTTCCCAAGCAATCCTGGCGCATTGGTAAATACAAGTTTCGACTCAGCACAGCCACTAACGGCATGCAACTTGAACCAATGGAATGGCGCCACATCAACCAGCTTCGACCAATTTTCGTCTTACATACCAACTGTATTGGAGGATCCCAGCTTTGATAGCTGGACATCGATGGACATGTCTTACAATCCCGTACCGACTTCGTCAGAGGACCTTGCCTTTGATGGCGCAAAATTGGATACTCTGAAAAAGGGCTTGTGTCAGCTGGATAATGGGTTAGGTTGTGAAGACCCAGATTCTCTCTGCCTCGAGGAGTGTATTCAAGGCATACCGGATTGCAGGGTGCTCGGATTGGGTCAAGTCGATGAGAATTTCATGTTAGTGCATGAACTTTTGTTTATAGAAATTACCAGTGGCAGTTAGTGCCTCTTAGGTACAAATTAAAGGTGGCAATGGGTCTGTTAGAAGAAATTTAACCTTGATCTACATTCAACATTTATAAGTGGGTCTGGTCAGGTTGGGGAAACCCGATTGGTGGACATTTTCAAAATTAGCAGTTTTATTAGTTCTTTATCCTGATTAAAATTAAAAAATAGTCTATAAGTAGAATGTTAATTATAACTAATATTATAAAATATTACTCAAATACTCACACTATACTTACTAAATATACTACATATATCCTAATACTTAAACTAACACACTAGGAATCAAGAGAAAAACTACTTTTTTATAACTTACCTTCAAGCATTTACCATTCTCCACTATTTACACTACTTCGAATTCGGTGAATGAATTTTCTAGAATTTTCTTTTACCGACTTTGATTTACAAAAGTATAGACTTGATTATTATAGAAGCATCTAGCGAATTCCAAATTTACTGACTATATATCTCAAGTTAGAATATTGGGCTTTGGCCTTACTGTGGTGTTGTTACTTCAACACTCTCCCTCAGCACCAATTCAATGTTGTCTTGATCTTCGATACTCCTCATTTATCTGGATCGTCATATTTCTTGCTGTTTTTTTTTTATTTTTTGAGTTTGAAGTTGCTCAGACGTCTCCAATCCGAAGGTTCCTGAATCTTCATTTTACGTTCCCTTAGCACAAGTTGTCGTCGAATCATGCATCTTCTTGCACAACTTCTCGTCCTGCAGTCTCCTCCTCAACAGTAACATTCCTCTGTGTCATCTCGTCATCATCATCCTTCTTGGTAATGATCGCTATCTCAGTGTTCTCGTGTCTTCTCCTCATTAGCCACCGTGCATCTCACAACTTTGATTTCTTTCTTGACTGATTCATCAATTGGTTCCTCGAAGAACCATGACTCGAAGTCAATCTCCTCATCCTGAGACTCACTAGCCTCTTTGACGTCCTCTACGTCGGCCATCGACTGCATCACAACAGAAGCTACAGTGTCTCACTTTTCTTCACTTGGGACCTCCTCCAATGCATTCTCCTTCGTGGTCACCACGAAGCTTCCTTCATTTTTTCTGAACTGGCACTCTTCGTCGTCCGCAATTGTAGCACTCCACTCTTCTACTCCGGTATTCACCACTTTCGGCTCCTTTGCCCTCTTGGCCTCTAGGAGCTCCCCCTGAACACAAGCACCTCTTGCATTGTTCATGACAAACATTCTCCGTCTCAGGTTGTCGTCGATATCGGTTCTTGCTCGACTCTCCACGTTGACCACTATACAGGGTCTTCTCCTCTTCGTGTTTCACCGTCAAACTTGCAAGCTGCTTGGTAAGAGCTTAATGTCTGGCCAATAAATTATCTTGTTCCAACAGGATTGATTGTGTCGCCCATCCTTAAATTACTGTGATGAAGGTGCTGTACTCCAGCCTCATGCCATTCAGAATTATTCACCGCATTCTATCCTCACCAATTTTCGCATTGGCGTCTAGTTGCTCAATCTCCCTACACAAATTCTTTACTTTAAGAAAATACTCACTTACATCCATGCCACTTTGGGAGATGTTCATCGGCTCCCTTTCGGCAGCCGATTTGTGTTCTTCCTTGAAAACAACGCAGCGAAGACATCTCAAGCCTCTTTTGGTGTCTCCACATCTTCAATGTGAGACAATAGGCTCTTGTCCATCATAGCCTTCAGCACAAATAATGCTCGACCTGCCTTCACCTTCCACTTCTTGTAAGCTCGAATTGAATTCGGTGGCGGCTCGATCTCATCACCACCCACAATCTCCCACAAGTCTTGACCCGGCAGATGTGATTTAATACACGTGCGCCGGACTCTATAATTATAATTATTCAACTTCTCAATCAGACCACTCATGCCACTCAAATCTAACATTCCGACACAATAAAAGACTCATGGGTTACACAAACCTTCTAGTCAGCAGGACCTTCGACACAACGATAGACTCGGATTATACAAACCTTCTAACCAACAGAACCTAACCCACTCTAATATGACTTGTTAATTATACTATTACTAAAACTAACATTATAAAATATTACTCAAATACTCACACTATACTTGCTAAATATACTATCCTAATACTTAAACTAACACTCAAGAGAGAAACTACTTTTCATAACTCACCTTCAAGTGTTTACCATTCCCCACTATTTATACTACTTCAAAGTCGGTGAATGAGTTTTCTCGAATTTTCCTTTACCTACTTTGATTTACAAAAGTATGGACTTGATTATTATAGAAGCATCTAGTGAATTCCAAATTTATTGACTATATATGTCGGTTAGAATATGGGACTTGGGCCTTACTATGGTGCTGTTACTTCAACATAGTAAGTTTAGCCACATGCTTAACAGAATTGCTAAATGGGTAATTCTTGCTATTTTCCGAATAAAAAATAGAGATTTTGTCATCAGTGTCAGGTCATGGTTGATTGTCAGTTAGTAAAGTAATATACTAATTACCAATTACCCAGAAAGTTATTGGATTTGTACTGTGCTGGACTGTTTGAAACATATCAAATCAGTGTAAAGACCTCTTGGTAAAACTTGATGTCAGTCGAAATTGCAGTATTTGAATGGTTTTCCACAAAATACTTTTTTAATTGAATGAATATAATGACTTATTGTAGGGATTCACTATCAGATGAAGACATAAGAGCTATGCTATATACAGTCGAACCATCTCAACAGGTTGTAGATCTATGCAACAAGCCACAGCCTTTAGAGGGTATAGTGACAAAATTGCTTAATGATCCTATAAACAACATCTTTTGTCACATTGGGACATCGGCTAAAAATGGTCTGGATGCTTTTGGCATTT
The DNA here is from genome assembly GCA_964058825.1 of Carex arenaria. Taxonomy (NCBI): domain Eukaryota; kingdom Viridiplantae; phylum Streptophyta; class Magnoliopsida; order Poales; family Cyperaceae; genus Carex; species Carex arenaria. Next base: position 77,055 of record CAXKVW010000915.1, read on the forward strand.
CCCTACTTCCAGATGACCTATCAATAAATTCTTCAATGATGTCACAAGCGTCTATGGCATTAGATTTCTCAACCTTGGTGAATGTAAGAGTTTATTTAAGATGGTTTTCTAATTTTAAATAACAAGTTGATTTGTCCAGTGCAAGTCACTTAATTATTCTCTAAATTTTGTCTTCAAGAGGATCTTGTTTCTTTTTATTTATGAAGCCCAGAGAAAGCATCACAGAGAGCAGCATATTAGTTGCTGACATGGCAAAATCAAAGATTTTTGAAGCAACAGCTCTCTGCAAGCTCGAGTCTGTATTATCGAGGGTAAGTTGTATCCTGACCTAGTAAAATCTATGTTACTTTACCTGGCAGAACCGATCCAAATCTGACCAGTCCTGAGTTTATTTTCTAGAAATAACCTGGACTATGAACCCAATTTACCCAAGATCGACTACATGCATATTGGAAATGCGCCAACCTGAACAATTCAAGACCGCCAAACTCGAATTACCCAAGGCCATAAATCAATTTGAATCTGGTATAAACCAAATGACTCTGCTATCACATTCAGTCATTGGCAGGTTTTACTGTAACTGTTTGGTTTGGTACTGATAGACCTGGATCCAGTATGGTCTTTTGCCGGTGCATTACCGGAATCTGAGATCGCATTCTATTTTTAATAGTAAAGGCCTGACAGGTACCCATCTGAAACATGAGTAATTGAAATACTTTTTTGTTTTTTTGTTTTTTCCAGATAAATGAAAAGACACGGATTTGTTTTAGAGATGCTTGCTACAGGCTGGCTAATGACTCAAGGTTGCTACTTGATGAAAGCAAGAATGAATCACTTGAATTTCATTTTGAGCCATCCTTCAGTACCAGTTCGAGGTATCATAAGCATTATCTTTTTTGTAAGCATTTCTCATTGATTCTCAGTATTGGTGTGCCATTGGTCTTTAATTTAATTATGTATTGCTAACTTCAGGCTATACAAAGTAGAGACAGAGGAGAAGGAGACTAATGAAATAGACAGAGCAATTGTGAATTTATTGTTCAACCCTCCATGCACCGAGCCTCAAGAAACGCGGGCCGCATGATTTTCGTACAAGAAGAATTAAACATATGTAATATTCTACTATGTAGATGGACTGTCTACCTAATACTAAACGAACTCCAAGCTAAATGCATTTGTTAGGAAGATCTAGCTAAATTTTGCTAGTCAGTAGTCATTTCAGGTTTTTTAATTATGAAAATAATCAATTAGTTTGGCTGTATATTATAATATTGCAAGTAGAAAATGTAATAGTATTGATTGTTTTTGTCACACTCCGGATACCGGGGGGCATGATAGCCTACCGTGTATAATCCAACAACACGTAAGGTATGAATATTTTGTATGCATTGTAAATATCATTCATTATATTTGCAACATTTTCAAATTATGTACAAGAAATGTCTGGTATTTTATAGTTGATGATGCTAGAGAAATACTCTCCACATCCTGTCAGATGTATAGGAAATTCGGGTAGATAATCAGTGCAACAATTTTAATTCAGTTCAGTCAATTGATTACTACCCGAAATAGAATTCAAGTATAAAATTAAATCCAAGATATAATTTATCATTAGGCTCACAGCGGAGATCTTCGACTAGTTGTAGGAGCAGTGACCTTCTTCTTTGTCCTCGTATCAGATGAACGTAGCAACAACAACAGCCTGCACGTCTCTATCGATATCTACACAAACAAGTTGAACAATAACCGTGAGTCAGTGAGCTAGTATTGAACACACATCCCCTATTTTCTCTTCCTTGCTCTCTATTGGTTTTGCTAAAGATGTGTGAGCAATAGGATAACATAAAATGAACTGTTGCATATATATATATAGAGAGAGAGAGAGAGAGAGAGAGAGAGAGAGAGAGGGCTAACTTGCTTTGGGAAGTAAAGATGATGTTTTACTTCCTGCTCATATCTCCATTTTCAAAGTTTAAATAATCAATCCGAACCGTTAAATGTGATCTCCATATTGAAATGTGCTTGGAGACCAAATTTTACATTTTTTTGAATTTTTTTACTATTTATTATGCCACTTTGAAAATCGTTGATCCGGTGGTCCAGAAATTTTTACTGTTCAACCAAATTTTCAGATTTTTAAAGTAGCTTAATAAATAGTAAAAAAATTCCAAAAAATATAAAATTTGGTCTTCGAGCACATTTCTATATATAGAGAGAGAGAGATATGGGCTAACTTGCTTTGGGAAGTAAAGATGATGTTTTACTTCCCGCTCATATCTCCATTTCAAAGTTCAAATAGTCGATTTGAACCTTCCAACATATTCTCCATATTTAAATGTGCTCGGAGACCAAATTTTACATTTTTTAAAAAAAATTTACTATTTATTAAGCCATTTTGAAAATATGAAAATCTGGATGAACAGAAAAAATTCTGGACCACCGGATCAGCAATTTTCAAAGTAGTTTTATAAATAGTAAAAAAATTCCAAAAAATATAAAATTTGGTCTCCAAGCACATTTCAATATGGAGATCATGTTGAACGGTTCGGATCGACTATTTGAATTTTGAAAATAGAAATATGAGCGGAAAGTAAAACACCATCTTTACTTCCCAAAGCAAGTTAGCCCATCTCTCTCTCTCTCTCTCTCTCTATATATATATATAAGGAAGATTCAAATGCGCCCAAATTTCTATGCTCCTATTTACTTCCAATCCTTTATCTTCATTTTCAAAGTCTGAATAGTCGATCCGAACAGCACAACATGATTTTCATAATAAAATATGCTTGGAGACCAAATTTTATATTTTTTAGAATTTTTTTACTATTTTTTTAAGATAGATACAAAATCATTGTTTTAAGGAGATTTTGGACCATCCGATAAAGTAATTTTGTACGTATCTTAAAAAATAGTAAAAAAATTCTAAAAAATATAAAATTTGGTCTCCAAGCATATTTTATTATGAAGGTCATGTTGACCGGTTCGGATCAACTGTTCGGACTTTGAAAATAAAAATAAATAATTGAGAGGAAATAGGAACATAGAAATTTAGGTGCATTTGAACCCTCATATATATATATATATATATATATATATATATAACACATCGGTCCACATACATCAGAATGTACAAGTACCAACAAGTCATTCGTCCTTTCATTTATCTCGATGAAAAGTGCCTTAGTCATTTTGTCTAATAAACAATATTCACATATATCAAATGATTCAAAATCAAATGAGTTTAGAACTCCATCTCTAAGAAACTTCATATTGTGTTTCTCATTTATGTGATCCAAAAGACAATGCCATAGAAATGTAATATTTAATTTATTTGACTTTAAGTTGGTATGTATGTTATAAACATGAACATCAAGGTCTAAAATATAAAGTCTATTATATAATGAAACTTTGCCGTAATACATATTATTTAAATAAAAGCAACTATCATTGTTCTTAAATTTAAATTCAAATTCAAATATATCTAAACACGAAATAGAGATAATGTTCCTACTTATAAGAGGTACACAATAACAATTATTTAATTATAGGACTAATCAGGAAGGTAAAGTTAATGATATAGTTCTTATGGTCAAAGCAAGAACCCTTGCTCTATTACCGACACGTAGTTGAACCTCTCCTTTATTCAACATCCTACTATTTATGAGCACATGCATATTTTAACAAATATGAGCTCCTGAACCGGTATCAAATACCAATAATTCAATTTTACCTATAAATATTAATTTCTATAATAAAAATACCTGAAACGGAGACTTTCCTTCTTTTGATCTTCTTTAAACTTCTTGTAGTCTCTTCTTCTAATGACGCAGTAAAAACACTACGACTTGGTGGTGTTAATACTAGCTATAGATTTTTCTTTGTTTGAGTTGCCAACTTTACCTTTGACCTTTGTTTTGCTTTTCTTTTTGAAGTTTTTTCCTTCTTAACCAACAAGACATCATTAGACTTCCTCAAGTTTTGCTCGGTTGTCTTTAGCATTCCATACAATCTTGTCATTGACTTCTCTAGTCCATTCATGTTAAAATTCAGAATGAATTGATGATAACCTGGAGCAAGAACTAGAGAATAATGTCAGTATACAACTCTTGACTGAGGGGATAATCCAACCAGTCCAGATTCTCAAAGTACCCTATCATCTTAAGTATATGAGGATTGATCGGGCTCCCTTCCGCTAGTTTACATTGATGTAATGCCTTTGATGTCTCAAATCTCAGTGCGAGCTTGACCTTGAAACAGTTCATGGAGCTACACAATTATGTCATAAGCATTCAATTTCTCAACCTGTTTCTAAAACTCAAAATTATTTATTGTTAACATGAGACAAGTGACATCAAGATCATCATTCACGTGCTTCTCATATCCGTAAGTCAGCGGCAAGAATAACACCTTTGTCATTAGCTTTTGGTTTCTCAGAGACAAGTTTATGTAGAATGTACTCCTTTCTTTCTTGCTTGAGTATAATTCGTAAGTTTCTATACCAGTCTAAAGAAGTTGTTCCAATGAGTTTTTTTTTCATTTTCAAATGCATATCTCAATGTATAAATTCATAGTTGTGACCCAATTCACGATGGTCTCCACTTGACAACGGTCATCATCCATCCTTCATGTAATCTTCTTTAATTCTAACCAAACTACCACTCCAATAGCAATAAAGGAATTACATTCAAGTCCTAAGAATAACGGCTCGCAGACCGCATAAATGATACATATAAGCAACATGCAAGTCACTTTTTATTATTAAAATAAATTAATTCACGAACACCATAGGCTACAATTATACACATCATCCATGCATTCATTAAAACAAAACACATAAGACAATTGGGCCATACTATTAACATAATATGTAATAGCAAAGAAAAGCTAGACATATAATCCAATTCTAAATAATGGGCTCATGTATAAGGCGTTATGAATCCAAGAGTTCCAATTGGGGCAGAGCCCGCCGGCGACGGTTCCCATTGATTCATTCTTTATAATCCCATATATAACCATCATATCGTTCGTATACCATATCAATCCAATTGATTCAATTCAGACGTTAATCACATTAACTATTAACAAGTAAAAATATATCCATACTTAATTCAATATAAGCGGCTTCGATGCCACTGTAGGGAATTTAGGTAGATTATAGATGCAACAATTTCAATTTAGTTTGGTCATTGATTAATACCCAAAATATAATTCAAATGTAAAATTAAATCCAAGATTGAATTTACCACTAGAGCAGCGAAAATCTTCATCTAGTTGTAGAAGCAATGACCTTTTTTTTGTTCTCGTGTCAAATGAATGTAGCAACAACATCAGCCACGTCTTAATACCGGTATCCACACGAATAAGTTGAACAACGAGTCAGTGTGATAGCACCAAACACACAACCCTATGTTTTCTCTTTCTTAGTATCTCTTGATTTTCTGAAGAAGTACGAGCAGAATGGATAACATAAAATGAACTGTTGCACATATTTTTATAATAATACGCACCAGATGGTTGCATTCATTCAGATGAACCAATTCGGCTTCACCCACTAACCCATTAATCAATTCAGTTGCACCCATTAACCCACTAATATGGATTTTAGATACTAAATTATTAATTCGGCCTGAATAATTTGGCATGTATAACATTTCCAACAAGATATAATAACTCCAAATTCCATACCTTTAGGTGATCTGCTGTCAGTTATAGCATTTTAGTGTTTCTCTGTCTTCACATAATAAAGCTGCAAACCCACAAGGGGAGAATGGGTTGGAAAATTCAATTCCGATTATTTGATTTGAAAGAAATCCATATTCATAACCTCTGCACGAGAAACTAACAATTTATTCTATAATGACAAATGTAAATGCTCAATAACAATAATCAATCGGCAATCAACAGATATAACATTAGCCGGAAATCAAATAAATATTAATGGAAACATTTAAGGCCTAATCTAACACTAACATATACCACCTTGCTTGCATGTGTAGACGTCCGCCATTAATCCCCGTCTGCCTTTACTCATATATTTATCTGTTGTGTTAGGCTTAGACATTCATAATCAGACACTTCAATTCAATCATTCAGTTTACGATGATGTGATTCAATAGAATATCAATATTGTCACACCTTATAGGTAGTGACCAGTGCATATACATTTACCACAGTTTCACAATCCTATAGTTATTCACAATATTCTCAACTGAACTGGTACTAGATTCAGTTGATGTCATTCCCTTTGTGTGTATAAAGGTCATGGATTCAAGTATAGTAGTTAACTAGACTTTACAATATTCAATATTTCAATAAATTCAGTCATTGTGATCTCAATCAATCATTAGAGCAGAAACAGACAATGCACAAATTGTACCAAAATGACAGGTCAGTAGAGTTACCTTTGAAATTTAGTTTCAATTACATTGGGGTAACCATTGTAGGGAGTTCAGGTAAATTATAGGCGCAACAATTTCAATTTAGTTTGATCAATTGATTACTGCCCGAAATATAATCCAAGTGTAAAATTAAATCTAATATAAAATTTACCATTAGACGCGCAGCGAAAATCTTCATATAATGATAGAAGCCATGACCTTCTTCTTCGTTCTCGTGTTAGATGAATGTACAAACAATATCAGCCACATCTCTACCGGTATTCACACAAATAAGTTTAACAACAACCATGAATCAATGTAATAGCACCAAACACACAACCCCATGTTTTCTTTTTCTTAGTCTCTCTTGATTTTCTGAAGAAGTATGAGCAAAATAGATAACATAAAATGAACAGTTGCACATATATTTATAATAATACTATATTACTACAATAATACGCACCAGTTGGCTGCATTAATTCAGATGAACCAATTTGGTTGCACCCACAAACCCATATTTTAGATATTAAACTATTAATTTGGCCTGAATAATTTGGCATGTATAACATTTCCAACAAGATATAATAACTCCAAATCCCATACCTTTAGGCGGTCTGCTGTCAATTATAGCCTTTTAGTGTTTCTCTGTCTTCGCATAATAAACCTGTAAACCCACAAGGAGAGAATGGATTGGAAAATTCAACTCAAATTATTTGATTTGAAAGAAATCCATATTTATAACCTCCGCACGAGAAATTAACCGTGTATTCTATAATGACAAATGTAAATGCTAAATAACGATAATCAATCGGCAATCAACAGATATAACATTAACCGGAAATCAAATAAATATTAATAGAAACATTTAAGGCCTAATCTTTACAACCATCTAGTCAGGTAACACTAATCTTTACAACCACCTTGCTTGCATGTGCAGACATCCACCATCAACCCAGTCTATCTTTACTCATATCATTTATCTGTTGTGTTAGAATTAGACATTCATAATCAGATACTTCAATTCAATCATTCAGTTTACGATGATGTGATTCAATAGAATATCAGTATTGTCACACCTTATAGGCAGTGACCAATGTATATACATTTTCAACAATTCTACAGTTATTTACAATATTCTCTACCCAACTGGTACTGGATTCAGTTGATGTCATTCCTCATGGGTGCATAAGGGTTACAGTATTCAATATTTCAATAAATTCAGTCATTCTGGCCTCAATCAATTTTTAGAACAGAAACATACAGTGGATAAATTGTACCATAATGACAGGTTAGCAAACTTACCTTTGAAATTTAGTTTCAATTATATTGTGGTATATATATAATGCATCATTTCAATAGACAATGGATAAATTGTACCAAAATGACAGGACAACAAACTTACCTTTGATATTCAGTTTCAATTATATTGTGGTATGTATATAATGCATCAGTTCAACAATGCAGTCAATTGATCATTTAACATCCAAAGCGAATTTAATTCCTAATCATGAACCTCGTACAAATTAAATAACCCCACACCTGATATTGTAGGGCAACAAGGTCACTAGCTGTCTATTCTTCCTTAACATCCCATCAGTTTCTTTCATAATTATGCCTATATAAATTATTAAGTATAACATAACAATTTATGTACTTCGATACTTCATAAGCATTCATTTAGTATTTTATTTACATTTCATTTGAAGTTTATGGTGTTCTTTACTCAAAAAAAAAGTTTATGATGTCTATAATTAATCTTATATTTAGTTTATATGTCAATAAATCCAATCAATCATTAGAATTGAAATAGACAATCGATAAACTATGCCAAAATGACAAGTCAACAAACTTACCTTCGAAACCTTTGAAATTTTGTTTCAATTATATTGTGATATACATATAATGCATCAGGTCAACATACAGTCAATCAATCATTCAATATGCAAACTAGTTACGATTTAAATCCAAATATATAACCTCAAACGAATCTAATAATCTTTCACTTTATATTGTAGGACAACAAATGAAGTCCCTAGCAACATATTCTTCCTAAACAATATTTCATCAATTGCTTTCATAATTATACCTATAACATATATATATATATAGAGAGAGAGAGAGAGAGTAAGGCTACCATGCTTTGCAAATTAAAATGGGCGTTTTAATTTGCACTCATATCTCTATTTTCAAAGTCCAAATAGTCAATCCGAACTTCTCAACATGTTCTTCATATTGAAATGTGCTTGGATACCAAATTTTACATTTTTTTGAAATTTTTTTACTATTTATTAAACCACTTTGAAAATCTGAAAATCCGGATGAACAGTAAAAATTTCTGGACCACCGGATCAGCGATTTTCAAAGTAGCTTAATAAATAGTAAAAAATTCCAAAAAAATATAAAATTTGGTCTCAAAGCACATTTCAATATGGAGATCATGTTGAGCGGTTCGGATTGACTATTTGAACTTTGAAAATAGAGATATAAGTGCAAATTAAAACACCCCTTTAATTTGCAAAGCATGGTAGCCTTACTCTATATATATATATGCACGCGCTCTCATAATACTTATAACAACTAAATATATCATAACAATTTATGTACTCCAATAATTTATGTACTTCCATACTTCTCATAAGCATTCATTAGTGTTTTATTTACATTTCATTTGAAGTTTATGGCATTCATAATTAATCTTACATTTAATTTAGATGTTACTAGAGGTGTGCATCGCTTTGCCTCAACAAACACAATTAATATATGTTGTATGAGTTTATGGTGTCATCACAAAACGAAAAGAAGTACACAATTAATATATGTTGTATGAGTTTATGGTGACATAACAAAACGAAAGAAGTACACATCAGGAGAGTATGAGCTTACATATGGTAAAGCAGCCCAGAGGTGTACATTGCAAATCCAACAATAATATATACATTTTTTTAAATTCTCTATTTTGTAACCTAAATTATTAAAATAGTATATAAATATAATGCCATCGCAAATACATTTCTTGATAACCCGGTGATAATATATATATCAGACAGCTTTAATGCTTTCAAGAAGCTAGTGTCCTCACAAATTCATCCTTTAGATGATTGTTTGATTCTGCCACTCCCTACCATCGGGTCATTTCCCCTCCATGGCTCCATCCCTGGACCTTTATGAAAAGCTGATGTTATTTTTTGTGACTTTTCAAATGTAAATATGATTTAAGTGCAAAATTAGAATTTAACATTATTTTCAAGTAACATACCAGTAAAACTGAAGTAGAAAAACTATTGAGATTGGTGAAAATGAATTGACTAATGCAATACATTATAGATACCTAAATATTCTACGAATAAACAATTCAATGTGTTCAAGTACAGCAAATACATTTTATGTATAGGTTGTAGCAAGAAAATAGTGATGAGGTTTGCAACCACATAGTCAGCAATTGATGTGTCAGTAAATGCTCAATTAAAATACAAAATGATATGTCTATGTCATTATAAAAGATCTTTATGTGCCAGTAAACACAAACAACTACTTTACTGTTGAGATTAAAAAGTGGTTCACAAATATAATGGACTTGTATGCGTTATTATGATTGTACTATGTATTAGTTTGAAATTGTAAAAAGGACGGTATTGTGAGTTTTCTACCTGCTTTTGTACCAGCCCCTTCCAAGATTAGTATCCACATAAGTCATGGCTAGCTGGAATTGTGTTCCTTTGAGCTCCTGGTCGGCCATCTGTTTAGATCCAGCTTGCACTTATTCATATCAGAAGCCATACGCTTTGAAATAGGTAATCAGCAGAGCAAGCACGAAGGATCCAAAAGCAATGTAGAACATAAAAGCAAAAGTGATTTTGAAATCAAGATACTCAAAATGATTTTAGTGCGATCTGATAAATGATAAAGTTTAGAGAAGATGGTAGAAATCAGTCAAGAATAAACAATGAAGTAATTTCACATAATACCTTGATGGAATCCAAAGTTTTTTTTTTTTTTTTTAAATCTTCGCAGAGGCTGAGATGGAATCCAAAGGTAATACATGGATTTTCTTGTCTAATTCAAAATCAACTGGACAAAAATAACAAAAGTATGTAACCTCTAAAATCATCATCATGTAGTCATTATTAGTATCACTACTGTTAATTTGCATGTAACCCCTTTCTTTCCAATAAACTCTGCAATTAAGAAGACATGAAATTCTTTTCAAAAGCTCCCTCTTGGATTTTTCTGTTAATTGCATGCATCTGAATGCTATAAACTATGATAGTCAGGTGTTAGTAGAAATAACAGTACAATGTCCCCGATGGTCATTGACTACAAATTTGGGTTTAATTAAATTTAATCAAGCATAGAAAATTTATCTCTTTTGAATACCCTGACATACCAACCAGTTGTGAGTCCCGATAAGTCAACTGGAGAGTTGGGCAATTTCTGCAAAGAGAGGAGAGATGAAGCGAAGAGGAGAGACAGAGAAGTTTCAAGAGAAATTGGAAAACAGTGATATTGCACCGAGCAGTGGGTCCCATCTGTCATTCATACTGTAGCAACTACTGTTGATCTACAGTGCCAAACCCATCCAAGATTAGTATAGATACTAGTAGAAAGCATTGCTTCGCTTCAGCAGTGACGATTGAAATAATGCAGAAAAACAAAATAAGTGATTTTAATGGGACATGATTTTAGATATTGGATGAACCACAATGTAAAATATGTATAGATCATATAGGACATGATTTTAGATATTTGTATAGACTATACATAGGAACAAAAACTGTATATAAGCATGGTTAACTCTTGGTGAACAAAAACTGTACAATTATAACGCGATGGTGCAGTTACTCTTTCTCTTCTTTGGCCTTGTTATCGTCACCACTGTAGAAATGAGAATATAATACATTATTTTGTTTGAGTCAACTAGACTTGATCAAAATCAATCAGCAATTCATGCAGTTATAATTTGAGCCGACTATAACCTAAGGCATAGAATGATAGAATCAATATTTATAATATGAGTTGAATAGGAAGTATAATAAAACTCAGGAGAATGTGGATGTTAGTTCATGTCGGGCTAGGGTCAGAACCACCTCTATCGTATCCAGTTAAGGAAAAAAAATTCTATTATGAGTAGAAATTATTTTTATCTTCCTTTTCTATGATCTGTGTCATTTTTTTCAGTGCACAATACTTTTCTCCAATTATTTGAAGCTTAAGTAATTAGTTTAATTAAAAAATGAAAATTTATGAATTCTCAATAAGAACTTAAAGAAACATTTGTTTTCATTAATATGTTTTTGACAATATGGCGACACTGTGATGTACGATATAAAATCATTGTTATGTACAAAAGGGTTTGTTGTGCTCAAAGATTCTGCTGATAGAGATTTTTTAATGTTGATGTTTGGTTGTCGTAAATCAATCATCTGGAACTGTTCGACTAACAGCCGATTAGAAGATTTGTTCAATTATCTAGACATGACACAATTCACCTGGTGCTAGTGAAGATAATACATGTTCTTGCAACTGCTTGTACCAGCAATAGAAACACGGACTTACTAATATTAATACCAGTTAAACATGAATTCATAGTTTTGTCGGTGCCTTCAGGCAGGGCAGGTTCATGGCTAATTAAAATGAAATTTTGAATATCTTTTTATACCAGAACTACAAATTGGTTGAGGAATACATGAATTAGGGTTCGGTAATTGCGTAGCTTGCGCATAGCTCCAAGTTAAACCACCATTAGTTTATTCTGACATGTATATCCTGCAGAGTTATTTGAATGACCGCATTAGGAACGTAATGTATCACTTTCAGTCTGGTATGGAACCGGTTGGATGACACCTCTTGGTTTCTCTTTGATGTAAATCTGATCATGCTTCTGCCATGTGTATCCATAGTCTGACGTTACCAGAGCAATAATGTATTATTGCTCATATAATAAGCAAACATAGCCAAAAAGATAAGAAAAGGAAAAAAAAAATGTGCACAAAGCAGAGTTGGAGAACACATCTACAGTTTGATTGCAATACCAATATTTATGAGAACACAGATTTTTTGCTAAAGATGATCAAGTAGCCGGCTCCTTTTTAGGTTAAGGCCCACAAAGTTCAATTAATTTGGTACTTATATCAGTAGCATTTTATTTTTATAATTAGAATGTTGGTTGAAATAATGATACAAAATTAAATTGCACCCTAAAAAAATTTACTAATTACTTGTAACTAATTTTTCATTGATGCAGAAGTTGATATTTTTTAAAAGGCAAACAAAAAGATAGGAGATAAAATGTGAATACCTTCATCTCCATCCATGATCCCCATTAACTCCAGCTCTATACAAAGGAGCCGCACAGCAAACGATCATTGTTCCGAAGAAAAGGCTACACATAATTACATTTATTATTAGATGATACACTTTATTTTTTTCACAGAAAGGATTTGAAATTGGAGATCCTTGCAATTCAAAACAAATTGGATCGAACCCAGTACACTTTGGTAGTGAAGACATAATAAAACTAAACATCTAATAAAACCAAAACAGGTCTGAGTGGTGCAATACCAGCACTTAGTAGCACTAATACAGATCATTAATAAAGAATGACCAAATAAGGCAACACCAAACACAACCCCTGCTCACAACTAATATAAAAATACAATAAATAGGACCTAACTAACCACCTGAGGAACAAAGCACACTTTTTGCACGATTAAACTAACTAAAACATTTTTGCATGCTTCCTCATCCAATGATGATGATTGAATTTCTTCTCGTATTTCATTGAACAATGAGTTATATAGGTCACATAGATCATAAAAAGCAAACAAAGATTAAAACATTGAAACATTTGACAATATTAACCTGAGTTATGAACTAAATCGGAAGTAAAAACATAGTTATAGATTGCAACTTTAAGAAACCTTTTGTAATGAAGCTTATAAGCTAGCTCTTCATCTAAAGGTCAGAACATAACAAATTAAACAATATGTAATAATACCCCGACAAAAAGTAATTTTGTTACATGATTTCAACAATGGCGTGTTTCATCGAAGAGTGTACACTATTTCAGCAATTTTATAGAAAAATGACCTACTATTTTAGGATGCCATAATTATAGAAATTTTATAGAAGAAGAGATGTGAGGAAATGAGCAGCTTACCTCCTTTTTGGCTCGTAAGTTTTGGATGAGCTGGATAGAAGAGGCGAATTTCTTTGATTCGTCATTGGCTTGTCTTGGATGGATGGATGGATGGATTGATGCTGTCGCCGTAATATAGACCAAGCTTGCTTGGTCCGTCACAAGTTACCCAATCTTAAAACGAGAGAGAAAATAATCTGAATCGAGAAAGGGAGGGAGGGATGAAACGCAAGTGTTGTACCCAACCGAGAGCAAAAGAGGAGAGCACAAGCCAGTCCATTTTTTTAGCGACAAGAGAAACAATTTTCAGGTTGCGTTGCAAAGAGAGATGAAGAAAACTCAATTCGCTAGAGAGAGAGGGGGCAAGGAAGAGATGAGGATGGGGAAAAGTTGTGGGACCAAGATAAATAGAGAAAGAGCCGATTTTTTTAATAATCGAAATTAATTTAAAAAAATATCGGAAAAGGGTATTGGATTGGTTTTTTTTTCAAAAACCATAAAATCGAGAAATTTTATCCCGTCTCTAGGGACGGGAAAAATTATCCGTCCCTGATAATCTTAATACGGTCCCTGTTAATCACTTAAAAAACGAAAAAAAAAAAAAAAAAAAAAATTCACGGACGGAAAATTTTAATCCGTCCGTAAGGACGTAAATTATTAATCCGTCCAACAATGGTATAACATAACACTGGAGGCACCGACAGAACTACCCAAAATGCTCAAAACAACTCAAAACGCTGCTCCAAGTACCTGTGTGGTTAGAACAAGCTTGGTTATTCATAAGTCCTCTGTTAAATAAATTTCTATATATTCAGTTCATAATTGCTTTATTACTCCAGCAGTTTATGCACTACTAATGCCACAGTTTTATATAGAATAAATTCTAGAGATTAATCCACTCTTCATGATCAACCGTCTAATCTATGATAATATTATTAGATATAGCCTTAATTCTCTTCACTCATGAATGCAAATATTATTAGAAGCTGTCAGTTTTCTCTATTCAATGCAAATCCTTATAAATCTGAAATTATATTATTATATTTTTAAATATATATTATTAATAGTTATCCGGTGTGTAATTTTTCTACCAGTTGATTTCGTTTCCAAGTTTGTCGGTGCTTTGTCGTTCTGCAATCCGAAATTCTCAAACAGGTAAACTTTTGTATATAATAATTAATTATTATTTTTTTACAACAATAAAGTATACATGATTTATTCACTATTTTGTAGGCTAATTGATTAAAAAAAACAATCATGCTAATATTAAGGATTCATTTTGGCGGTGAAATACAACACAATAAAAGTGGAGTACGGTATAGTATTAGCTCTCTATTTGCATTGAGCGTAACTGGTGAACAATCTTGGTACGATGTGAAAGGTGAAATTTATCGACAACTTGGATATTCCGAGAGTGAGTACAGTCTCATAGCACATGCACGGGTTAATGTTGGTACAACAAACCGACGTTACTACGAGACCATAGAAATCGTGTGCGATCAGACTTGGAGAGGAATTTATAACCAAAGTATGTTTGCCCAGACCCAGTATAGTTATGTCGATTTATACATTGAGTTGGTTCCAATAATCGGAGAAAGGCAACCGCAGTCATTCACTAATAGTATGGTACCGGAGACACAACCAGAACCTCGACAGACCCAATATAGTGCTAACTATGCGGATTCCAGCCACCTCCAACCCCATCAGACACAACAAACACTGAGACGAGACATTTATCTGCATCTGACACAACCAGAACCTCGGCAGACCCAATATAGTGAAGACTATGCGGGTCCTAGTTACTTCCAACCCCATCAAACACAACAAACACCGAGGCAAGACCTTAATTTAAACACTTATCCCGATGTGAACGATTTGTCACCGACTGTTCAGACAGAATACAATAATCAGTCCAGTCCATGGGTCGATCCGTCGGAGGTCGGAGGTTCTTATCCTGAACGCAATAATGAGTATAATCCATGGGTTGATCCACCGGAGGTACGCGATCCTTGTGATAATCTTGATGATGTGCTGCAAAGTGATGATGAAGATGATGCTGACTCATGTGAGAATGACGCCGACTGGGACGATGAAGGTGATTGTGAAGGAGATGTCCCGCATGATACACTGGTACAATCACACCAGCCACCACAACTTCACCCGGTGGCAAGCTTCAATGACACCTCAGGATTTCGAGAGGCAGATGTCAGCTTCTTCGGTACGTCCCAACACAGTGATGATCCACTTGGTGTAGGTAAAGAGTACTCTTCAAAAGATGCTCTGCAAATGAAAATAAATCATTACCACATCGGAAAAAATATTCAAGTAAAAACCACGCAAAGCAATAGAACATCCTTGGTAGTCGAATGCAAGGACAGTAGGTGTGAGTGGCGTTTGTGGGCCAAGTCTGGATTATTTTCATCTAAGTGGGAAATTAGAACAATTAGAGCACCACATACATGCTGGTCCCCTGCTAATCGTACTGATCATGCACAATTAACTGCAGCAGTAATCGCCGACTGTATAAGAGAAGATATTAGGGAAGATGTTACCAAAAATATTAAAAGCATTAAAGGGCTAGTCCGTCAGAAATTTAACGGAATTACTCCCAAATATAATAGGTTGTGGCGTGGCCGAGAGCTGGCAATCGCACAAATATTCGGTAGTTGGGAATCCTCTTACAACCTTCTGACCCCACTTTTGGAAGCAATTAAAAGATCACATCCCGGGACAAAATATGGAGTTGCGCACGTACCCACAGATGATCCAAGAGAAAGATTGTTTAAGGCAGCCGTGTGGGTTTACGGTCCATGCATTGCTGCAGTGCCTCATCTCAGGCCAGTCATTAGTATTGATGCATGCTTCCTGTCTGGCAGGTATCAAGGAAGATTGCTGATGGCGTGCGGTTACGATGCTGAGAACCAGTTAATTCCCCTGGCTTTTGCAATAGTCGAGGAAGAGAGTCATAAGACATGGGGATGGTTCATGAAGTGGTTGCGCATCGAGGTATTTGGTAATAGGTTTATGTGCGTCCTTTCCGACCGGCACATGGGGATAAAAAAAGTATTCAAGGATAGATATGGTGGTTGGTACGAGGAAGGCAACCAGTGCGTTCACAGATTGTGTTCACAGCACGTTGCTGAGAATTTGATGAAAAATGTACACAGTAAAAACATTTGTGAACTATTTAAGATACTTGTGAAAAAAAAGAAGCCACGAAGATTTCAAGAGTTCTTCGACATACTGCGCAAGAAAAGTCCGGCTGCGGTTAAATACTTAAAAACTGTCGGAAAATACCAACATGACAATCATAACGAGATACCTAGACCATGGAAGGTGTATCAACACTTAGACAGCGGGTATCGTTGGGGAATAATGACTACTAATGGTTCTGAATCATTGAACAAGGTTTTCAAAGATCCCCGAAGACTACCAATCCGTGCGCTCGTGGATGCTACATATTCGAAATGTGTCGTGTGGTTTACGGAAAGGCTTCAGAAAGCACTGGCTCGCGTAGCCGCTGAGGAGCCTTGGTCAGCGCGAGTTGAAGCTCTATTAAGAAAAAGGATCACCAAATGCATGTCAATGCAGTCCATACCGCTCGGTTTGCACGGTGAACACGAGGTAAAGGTTCATAATGAGAGAGTCGTATACAAAGAACGAGATGGAAATTTTAGTTATAAAAGAGAAACCTTCAGTTATAAGGTCGTCATAAGTGATGGAAACTTGGCCCAATGTGCATGTCTCAAACCTCAGCTTACAGGTATACCGTGCGCTCATGTACTTGCCGTGTGTAGGGAACGGAATTACAACCACAACTTATTCGTGAATCAGCTGTATTCCGCTAAGGAACTTGCCGAAACTTGGCGTGGGGAATTCCACTTCTATGGCAACCCATGTGAATGGCCGGTCATTGACGGTCCAAAAATTATTCCAGATAAGAACAAAATCAGGAAGGGTAGGAGACGGCACAACCGTATAGTCATGACTATGGACGAAATGGAAGGAAGGACGGTGGGACACCAGGCTAGACGCTCCACGTCGGACAAACGTGCAACAGGTTATTTCTTCTTCTATTTTGATAACAATATATATGTATTTTATAATTTAAAAATTGTGCACACATTACATCTATTTGCGTTGTTTTGTTATTTATTAGAGGCTTCTTCTAGCAGTAGAGCGAGACAACAAGCTAGACATTCTACGTCTGACATGCATGCAGCAGGTTCCTTGATCTTTAAAATTCAAGTAAATTTTTTTGCCGTTCTTATTTTAAATGCAATACCATACGTTTGTAATATATGATGTTATCTTTTTTTTTACAGGACCCTCTTCTAGTTATAGTCGGAGATTTTGATATTATACTCACGTATTTATTTAGAAATTTTTATGCATGAATGGTTTTGTAATTTGTTTGAATTTGGTCTTTTTCTTTGAGTTTGCAATTTTTTCTTCCTTGCTCGAACCTTGAAGTAATTAGTATTGATGATAGTAAAATAAAATCGAAGGAACATAAACTAACATAGTTCTTATCACAACAAACTACATAGTCCTTAGCACAACATAAATACATGGTTCTTAGCAAAATAAAATAGAAGCATCATAAATACATGGTTCTTAGCACAACAAACAAATACATAAACTAAATAACGAGATGATCCATTTAACACTTGCAAGAAATACCTAAGTAAAAGTGAACTTGTCCGGGTGCCGACGCTCGCGTTCTGGGTATCTGCGCTGTCTTTCTGGTTGTTTGTCCGTTCTCTTATGCCTGACATAGACATTGTTGTACGATGGTACAAAAAAATTCTCCACCGCTTGTGTACGTGGCGTGACGACCGGACTGTGTCCTATGTCTTCTTGCGCACCAGTAACATAAGGCTCATCCGAACCCTACAACAATCATTGTAATATTTAGTAAGCATAATCGATGATGTAATCTATCTTAAAAATTAAAGTTCTGAAATTACAACCTGATAGACCTGACTCGGTCCCGTGTGACTCATGTATTGCACCTCCTGTGCAGGGACCTCATTGTAAGTCTGGCTCTCAAACGCTGGCATCGTCTGGCTCTCAAACGCTGGCATTGTCGGAGTGGCGAATGTCTCATCCCAATTGACAAAATTATTTGATGCCTACAACCAAGTTTTTAGTATTGTAATCAATATAATAATAATTATTTGAAATTTCTTACAAATGTGAAGGAATTACCTGATAAACCTGACTCGGTCCTGTGATGTCCTGCGCGGAGGCCTGATGGTTCACCGAGATCCCCAACATCTCCGAGAATAACTGCAAGGATGGGTCCTGTGTTTCCCAATATCTCCGACATTTTAGCATTGTAATAACCACACTCAACAATTATTTTAATTTTTTTTACAATTTTGAAGGAGTTACCTCATAAACCTGACTAGGACCCGTGTCACCTTGTGTGGCCGTGCCTTGATCATTTGCTCCCTACAATCAACATTTCACTATCTTGATAAACATGATCGACAACAAATTAAAGTATTTTTATTTGTTAATACGTGCCAGATTAAGATGACTAGGTCCGGATGCGAAACAATCATTGAACCCTTCATTTGTTTCAAACCATCTCTGATGATAGTTGGGATTTTGATCTTGGTAAAACTCAGGGATGGGTTCTTGATCAGCCGGAACGTCACCATCTGAGATGTCATCGATATTTTCCGGAAGATTAGCCTCCCTAAATATGCTTCCCAATTTAGCATCCATACCGTTGTCTCTGAGAAGCCCACAGCTTGCTTTGAGAAAAAAATTTCCAATTTTTTTGTAAGTTCTCGTTTTGACCAATTGCATAGCTGTCCCGACTATCTTCATCCCTCGTAATGCCTACGAAATGAAAAAAAAGATATTGTTACATACATAAAAGAATAATATCATCAGATAAGAAATTTTTAATTTAGTAAAACTTACATCACGCGTGGATTTCGGAGCACTAGGGATATACCCTACTTCGCCAATCTCATCCCTGTATTCTGGAATGGGATTATCAAGACCCTCTATGCACCGTTTTCCCAGGAAGATATTGAACATGCAGTCATTTTGGAACCAATGTCGATATGGCAATATCTCGATGTTGCTCCAGTAACCGGTCGGAACAACCAAGTGGTATGCTGGATTGGATGCCTGATCAACGTAAGTTTGGTGCATAACAGACCAACTTTCTCGTCCCGACACGGCACTATGAATAATTTTATGTAATCGGCGTATCTCATCCTCTGCGAGCGGGAGTGGTGGTGGGATAACCTGTGAATATCCGAACTGCCTCATTACACGATCTGGATAATGATGCTCAATCATCCAGAAGTGTACAAGTGGCACACGGGCTAGCCATATGCCGCTTTCTTGATTAACTTGCAACGAGAGTGCATTCGGGTTCTCAAGTAACATGTCTCTATAAGGCTCCCAAATTACCATGTAATCCTCTAACTTCTCCAGTTCGTTGCGGAAATAACTCACACCACTCCGATTGTGACCTACATGGTAATCATGGAGACAACACCATTTTTCTCCGAATGCAGGGCAACTATGTTCATCCGGTTTGCACCAATCTGGAGTCCAACTATGCAAGGAACGAGGACGGCCGGTCGGTAAGCGGGACCAACACCAATGTTGTAGAAGCACAGTTGGCCCCGACATACTCTTTGTTTTACGCTGTACCGCAACACAAAGGCTCCTATAGAGATATGCCAGAACAGCCCCACCCCAGTTGTATTGATTCGGTGCATCAATATCACGGAGAAATTGTAAATACATTGCCGGAACTGAATCTCCCGATGAATCAGCAAAAAACATAGACCCGAACAAGTCGAGTACATACGCCCTAGTGTACTGGCGTACCTGCTCAGGTGTAGGCTCACCTGGCTCTGTGTTTGGCATTGCAGCAAACCGATCATGCAATAACTTCAAACTTATGGCATATCCGGAAATCATGCGAACTTCCTGAAGGTCATTCGGCCCCGACCTCTTCTTTTTTTTAAACACCGCACTTGCGGTCCCAGCTCCAAGAAGTTCATCCGCTAAGGTGTACCAATTACTGTCGGAACGGCCTGTCACCGGCGACCCCGTGATCGGCAGCGCCCAGAGACAAGAAACATCCTGAAGAGTAACTGTCATCTCTCCCATTGGAAGATGAAAACTGTGAGTCTCTGGTCTCCATCGCTCCACGAGACCAGCGAGAAGTGACCGATCGATAATTATGTTTTTCATTTGAGACACTTGATACAAGCCGAGTCTTAGCAAGAATGGTTTGCACAGATGGTGGTAAGCAATCCCAGTCCAGGTATGTCGAACATCCACTCCTATATCTCTGTAATCCTGGCAATGTTATTCAAATTGATTTAAATAAAAGACTATAATTTAAACACTTATATCATTCTATAAAAAATATATTATATGATTTATTCAGTAACTTACATCATCGTTTATCCGCGAAATCTTATGTTGGTTGTGCGGCATCCATAATAAATCGCTATAATTATTTGCGGAAAACGACGGATCTATAAAATTCTCACTCGCAGTTGGAGCATCTGCAGGGTCACGTGGACCACGACTACTTGACATTCTGCATGCATAACATTTTGCAATAATTTCATATAACTCTAAAATTAATAACAATTTAAATTTACTGAACAATCTAAATTTATTAAATAAATTGCTAAATAAAACAACTACCTACTAACTCTAAAAATCACATGAATAAATAAATTAAGAGGTATAAATTATCTAATTTATCAATTCTTGCAAACTAATAAAATGAAGCCTAATCGATTCAATTTCATAATTTATTCTAAATTATTAAATTACTTATATTACCTAAGTACGAAATGAATGACTAAAAATGTTGATTTAACATAAATCAATATAATGTTATGATTACTTGATCAAACAAAATTAACTAAACGAAATTGATTATACCACATATCAAACGAGCCTAAAAATAATCAATTTTTCTAAACCCTAAACTCTAATTTATCAATTCTTCTAAAAGACAATTAGTAAATTAATAATATTAAATACAATTAATTATTTGATAACAACTTGTAGTGCAGTGTATATGTATATTATAAAATGAAACATAATCGATTCAATTTCATAATAGATTCTAAATTATTAAATTACTTAACTAAATTACTTACATCACCAAAAGTACAAAATGAATGACTAAAAATGTTGATTTAACATAAATGAATATCATGCTATGATTACTCGGTGAAACAAAATTTACTAAACGAAATAGATTATACCATATCAAATGAGCCTAAAAAAAATTAATTTTTCTAAACCCTAAAATCTAATTTATCAATTATTCTAAAAGACAAATAGCAAATTAATTATTTGATATCAAACTAAATTTAAATTTATTATTAATTTACTGAATTTTATACTAATTTATTTCAGATTTAAAAAAAAAATTACCTAAAATGATGGCACTGACTGACTGACTGGGAGAGACAAATTGGAGCAGAGGGGGGCACCGGGTGCGGAAATGGCGGCCAGGGACGTGAAATTCCCACCCGTCCGAGAGTTCGCCTGCGCGCTGTGGGGTTCGTTCGCTGATTTTGTCGCTGATTTCGGGTTCGCTACGTAGCGTAGAGACGGACAGGGACGAAGGAAAGGGACGGAGCGAATGATGGGGCGGGGTCCGCGCGGGGGAGGTGAAATGCCCAGGGACGGGGAAATATTTTACGTCCCTCAGGGACGGGAGGAAAGTTTACGTCCTTACGGACGGATTAAAATTTTCCGTCCGTGAAATTTTTTTTTTTTTTTTTTTTCGTTTTTTAAGTGATTAACGGGGACCGTATTAAGATTATCAGGGACGGATAATTTTTTCCCGTCCCTAGGGACGGGATAAAATTTCCCGGTTTTATGGTTTTTGAGAAAAAAACCAATCCAATACCCTTTTCCAATATTTTTTAAAATTAATTTCGATTAATAAAAAAATCGGGAGAAAGAGATGAGGATGGGGAAAGGTTGTGGGTCCCACTAGCTTAATTTATCAATTCAAACCTTCAATTTATCAAATTTTGTAAATGAGTCCAAGGTAATTAACAGAAAATTATATATATTATCGGTTATTAATTGTATACTAAGAATGAGTCTTGCTTTGCTTTGGCTACGATGATTGAGATTTAACACATATATACACACATAAACAAATTAAAAACTGCATACGTAACGTAAGCATATCAATAATGAGTACGAATGAAAAATATTTGTAAGTTTGACAAATTAATTGTTAATTTAACATCAAGTAATATCTAGATCCGGGAAAAAAAACATAGGGAGAAATGGAAGCACATATTAGAACATGAAAGAATGTGAAAGAAAAATGAAATAACAGCTCCGTGTGTGAATATTTTTTTCCTGCTGCAATTTACAATTGTGACATATTATTGTCTCTTCCTCGATCCAGTATAGAGAAACGCTTTCCTACGCAAAAGAAAAAGAAAAAAACAATTAGAACTACCAAAAATATTCCAATATATTAGACTGATCGGTTTCTATATATTTCAATTATGAAGAGGATCAAACTACATTTGCCATGGAGATAAGAGGTACGTTTGGATCATTCAAGGATTAGTACAAGAATAGTAATTTTTGAATTAGTAGTTGAGAATAGTCCTAACTCAAGTAGTTTGAGAATAGTAGAAATATTGTTTGAATAGTAATTTTGGACTCTTCTGAGTTAGTAGAAATATTGTTTGAATTGTATGTTTAGAATAGTGCTAATCCATCTTTTTATTGAAATAACAAAATAGCGTTGTTCTCGTACTATTTTTATTTTCTAATTTATGTTTGGATCACGGAATTTTAAAAATAGCATAGCAATTCATGAGTTAGCGCTATTCTAATCCAATTCAAACGCACCTATATATATAGATTGTAGTTGGGAACTAATGACTTCAAGAAAACATGCTTGATTATTGATACGTCCTATCTCAAGTGAGTAGGTCGTATGATGTCAAGGACTATAGTGGAATTATCCAAAAAAATGTCAGAAAACACACAATCTAATGTCACGAGTGGTAGTATCTCTTCAAACAATCTACAAAGATGTTGAATCTCTTTTTATCTCTTCAACGATAAAATAGTAGCTACTACATGATTTTCGGTTTTTCTGATACGCATGTACAAATGTTAGATTTTCTTTAATTGAGAACAAACATTTCTATACGAACATTACAACAAATATTACCAGTAAACTAATCTGGAATCGAAATTAAAAGACCTACCAGTAAACCTTGTGTTGCAAATACAATGGCGGATCTACATGCATTGAATGGGCGTCACCATTCATTAGCAAATTTTTTTATTTATACTCTATTTTTAATAAATTTAAACTAAAATATTATGAATAAGATGAAATTGACCCTCATTTGTAGTAGAAAATTTTTATATACTTGACCCACATTCATGTTTGACCTCCATAGCCTGAAAGTCTAGCTCCGCCCCTGGTTGCAATGTACGGATACTAAATTTTACTCACCACCCTAAACATTAGTCATCTAGTAGATCTATTCACTATCAAAATCAAAACCAGACAAGAAATAAAGTTACCTTGATTGGAGTTTAAATGACAGTCATGGTGAAGCATCAAATATCCCTCTATACTTTGGTTCAAGCAGTTGGCATCACGGTGTTAACTAACAATTGGCCATCAAGCAATTCGATAATCAATTTCATGAGCAAAGGAAATCAAACAAGAAAGCAATCGACATTTCCTAGCACACAAGAATTTCATATTCGAGCCCCAATCAAGTAAAATCAGCGAGCAATTCCCAAAGGCGCAGATTTGACTCAACACAAGTTCAGATTTCAAGTCTTGTACAGACAAGCAAAAAGAAGTGAGGAAAGAGGCATACAAGAATTTACTGAAGAAAGACTTAAATTTACGAAAAGGGGCAAGCATCTGTGCTTAACGACATGGTCAGGGTTCTAGGTGAGAGACGGTGTTATAGAGGAGAGAGTCGCGGAGCCGAAGAAACGTGATTTAGGGAGTCCCAGATGGAGGTGAGAGAGGCGACTGAGTAGAGTCAGAGAGAAGAGACAGATTTAGAGTTTTTATTTTTTAAAGAGAAGGGAGGAAGGAGATGGATCTCCGACCGGGGACAAACTTGGGTCCGATGTCCATCGGACTCAAACTGAGTTTGACAGGTTCCATAACCTTCCAATATGATTTAAGATCTGTGTGCTTTAATATCCGTGGGAGTTAGGTTTAATATCCATGCGCACAGATCTTAAACGGGCGCACAGATCTTAAGCGGGCAAGCATCTGTGCTTAACGACATGGTCAGGGTTCTAGGCGAGAGACGGTGTCACAGAGGAGAGAGTCGCGGAGCCGAAGAAACGTGATTTAGGGAGCCCCAGATGGAGGTGAGAGAGGCGACTGAGTAGAGTCAGAGAGAAGAGACAGATTTAGAGTTTTTATTTTTTAAAGAGAAGGGAGGAAGGAGATGGATCTCCGACCGGGGACAAACTTGGGTCCGATGCCCATCGGACTCAAACTGAGTTCGACGGGTTCCATAACCGTCCAATATGATTTAAGATCTGTGTTCTTTAATATCCGTGTGAGTTAGGTTTAATATCCATGCGCACAGATCTTAAGCGGGCGCACATATTTTAAAGCGGATCGGACGGTTATGGAACCCATCGGACCCAAGTTTGTCCCCTCCGAGAGAGAATCACAATAGAGAAAAATCGGAAAATAAAGTGGCGTGGGGAAGGAGAAGAGGGGTGCGTATCCTCTGAGATATCTCAATTTTTGCGTGGCCGACGTGTCTGGTGTCTATTCAGGGAACTGTAGGGGGAAGTATTATTTAAGCTTTGAGATTCGTGTAGAATGTATTGGAACGATTGAGATATTCCAAAAAGTCACGCAAAGTTTGAGATATCTCCGAGGATGCGAATTCGGAGAAGAGAGAGAGAAAAATTCAAGTTTCGCGACAACAGCTTGAATTTTTTGTGGATGTACATGTAGCGAATATGATTTGAACTAAATTTAGACTTCTACACACATAAAATAGATACATTTAATTAAAAGAAGACAGATTATCTAATTGGAAAACTCATATTAAATTTGAATTTTCATCTTTCAATCGTGATCGTCAATAGATAGGAACATCAACGTTTAATAATGAAATCGAGATATAAAGAGAATAACACAAGTCATATTTTGACCGTTAGTACCACTAATAGCTATTAATTAGAATTGTTCTTAATAAAAATATAGGTTATAAGAGCATGCTAACTACTCTCAATAAACAAACTTTTGATTTTCAAGTATACTAAAAACGGTCTCAGTTCTTAGTTATTTCATTACTTGTGGATTTAGATCGCTTTGATATACATATATATGTAGAGGAGGGATCTACTTACAACATTTTGGATCTTATAACATATTACAACATTCATTTTTGGGATTTTTAAAGTCCAAACAGTCGATCCAAACCATTCAACATGATCTATATATTAAAATGTGCTTTGAAATCAAATTTTACATTTTTTTTTAAAAATTTTACTATTTATTAAGTATTTTACAAAATTATTGTTTTTTAGTGGTCCATAATTGTCTAAAAATAGCAGTTTTGTAAAATACTTAACAAATAGTAAAAAAATTCAAAAAAAATGTAGAATTTGATCTCAAAGCACATTTTAATATAGAGATCATGTTGAACGATTTTGATCGACTGTTTGGACATTGAAAATTGCAAAACCAGATATTGTTACTTTCAAATAAGTGGATATAGGGGATCCAATTACATAAATGGTGACACATCTGACACCAATTGTTTATAAGTTATTTTTACAATCTCAATGTTTAAATAGTTGATTCGAACCGTTCAACATAATCACCATATTAAAATGTGCTTGAAGACCAATTTTTATATTTTTTAATTTTTTTTTAGTATTGATTAAAATGTGTACAAAATTGTTGTTTTCAAACAATTCTGGACCATTGAAAACAGTGATTTTAAAAAATTCTAAAAAATATAGTAAACAATTTAAAAAATATATAAAAAAATTTGGTCTCTAAGCACATTTTAATATAGAAATCATGTTGAATGGTTTGAATCGACTGTTTAAATTTTGAAATTGATAAAATAACTTATAAACATATGGTGTCAAGATGTGACATTATAAAATGGTGTAATTGGATCTCTTCTCGTGTGTGTGTGTGTGTGTGTGTGTGTGTGTGAGGAGGGATCCACTTACACCATTTTTTGGTAATACAAAATTACACCATCCATTTTTAAAGTTTTCAAAGTCCAAACAGTTAATCCAAACCGTTCAACATGATCTCCATATTAAAATGTGCTTAGAGACCAAATTTTACATATTTTGGAATGTTTTTTACTATTTATTAATTATTTTACAAAATTGTTGCTTTCAGACCATTGAATTTTTGTACCCATCTTAATAAATAAATAAAAAATTCAAAAAAATTGTAAAATTTGATCTACAAACACATTTTAATATATCCAACATGTTGAATGGTTTGGATCAACTGTTTGAACTTTAAAAATATAGAGTGTAATTTTGTGTCACCAAAAAATAGTGTAAGTGGATCCCTCCACCTCTCTCTCTCTCTCTTTATATATATATATATATATATGCAAACTAATGTTCATGGACCGCCTTGAGAGAATCTCTACGGTCTTTTGACTCATGATGCCACGTGTCATCTGAAAACAAAATCAATTGAGACCTCATTCATGCAAGACATCCACGTTACATCTAATATGTTGTATTCGTGTCTCATGCAAAACATCCACGTTACACTTGCCCTGCTTGGTCTTATCTCCCTCCTCAAATTCTCCTCCTATTTATCACTGCTATTTGCAATTTCTTTCCAAAAGAGAGAGAAAACCAGAGAAGGAGAGATTGAGCTAGAGACATAGAGATAGAGAAGAAAATGCAGGGAGATGATAATATGAAGACTGGAGCGAGAGATGACATGAAAATAATGGCACTTCAGGCACCGGTGACCGCCGCTAGGCCGGTCAGAGCCGATCTAGATGATCACATAACAAAGCCATGTCAGTACTCTGTAGCTTTTATTTTTCTTCCTTTTATCAAAATCATTTTATGTGAATGCAGCCAATTAAGATTTAAACTTTTGTTAAACAACATATGTTTTCGCCAACCACTGTTAAAGGGATTAGATTATTTCAAAAAAGTGACATTAATTGGCAATTATTTTGGTTGCATGTAGACTTGGCAAGAGCTCTGGCAGCACCTGACATGTACCACCCTGAAGGAAGCAGAGATCACAAGCACTACCACCTCTCTGTTCTCCAGCAACATGTTGCTTTCTTTGACCTTGACGACAATGGCATTGTTTATCCCTGGGAAACCTATGGCGGTAAATTTTCTAATTAAAAATTACAAATTAGTTGTGGTTATGAAACTCATCTTTTTGTTTTTAAAACGAAATGGAAATAGTAAAATAAGGGTAAAAAGTGGAACTAGTTGATCCTATTGTCGATTTGTAAGAACAAAAAAATTTGATCAGAGTAGTGACAATTTAAACTGTTATTTTTGTTTTTCCGACCGCGAATTTTTCTGATGTATGTTGTTTGGATTTATTTTATATATGTCAGGTGCGCGTAAACTTGGCTTCAATGTGATAATGTCCTTGTTGATGGCGATAGTAATCAATGTCACCTTGAGCTATCCAACTTTGCCGGTAAGCTTTATGTGATGCTTGGTTGTACAGTGTGTCAATCAACCCCATTGGGACATTGCATGGTTCTAATTGATGTTCTAATTTTAATTTTGAAGGGTTGGTTCCCAAATCCTCTGTTTCCAATTTATATACACAACATCCACAAAGCCAAGCATGGAAGCGACTCTGGATCTTATGATACTGAAGGAAGGTAATTGCATAGAAAATCAACTTCAATCATGTTGTTAAGGTTTTATGAATGGTAATAATTCTATAAGAGTGCCAAATGAGGCTAATATTTTAAGGGTTTTCTATCAATTCCTAATGGCATGCTTCTTTTATATAAGATACATGCCGGTTTATTTCGAGAACATCTTCAGCAAATATGCTCGTACAGAGCCAGACAAGCTCTCTTTTGGCGAAATATGGAGCATGACTGAAGGCAACAGACAAGCTTTTGACTTCTTTGGCTGGTTAGATTCGAATTACAATTTCTATGTTTTATCTGTGGAACTTTTTCAATTGAACTTAAGTAACTTGACAGGGCCGCT